>NC_051175.1:79668163-79865663 GCF_013339725.1 Rhipicephalus microplus | reverse complement strand
TTCTAGTTAATTCTAGCCACCTAAAGTGTATTTTGCCCTCCTTGCCCCTAAACCCCAGTGCTTTGAAAAACTCTACACCATCATCCTAAACTATAGGGTGAAACCCTTTCGAGAACATCAAGTGTTCGGCAGTTTCCTCCTCCTCTCTACATGCACTGCATACCGTGTCTATCCCTTCGTATTTGGCTCGATACGTATTGGTTCGCAATACTCCTGTAGCGGCGCAACGGAAGAGGAGACGTGAAACGACGTCATGAAGGCGGCCGACGGGGCCGTGCCAAACTCGCTGCTTTATTCGTAGACGCTGAAGCGGAGCGGCGGCGGCTGCCAGCGTTCAAACCGCTAGGCGCGAGAGCACGACCTACCTCAGCTGGTGCCTCGAGCTGTGGCATGAGCTGCACGAGAGGCGCAGCGCAGTGGTTAGAAAAATGACAATCATGATAAATGGCGATGATGATGACGCCACAAATTACTCCCCACGCAGAAATGAAAAACGATGGGGGCATATATACAAGAACGTTCGTGACGCAAGTCAAAGTGTCCGTAGGCAGTCCAGCTCGTCAACGGTAATGGTGCATCGGGAACCATTAACTCTCTGCCGGGCGGCTCTAGGAGAAGCGCAGCGGACGTAGAACTGGCGAAAAGTGCGCTGTGTTCGTACCCAGGTTGCTCCACGACGACATGATGGAGCCTTTAGGTAGTGCACCGGGTCTCGCGAGTGAGCGCGGCCAACAGCGGTGTCCGCAGATGCAGTTGTGGGTGGGTGCATACGTCGGTGGTGGCGAAAAACCAGCCTCAGCGTTTTATTGCGGCCGGCGTGGTGGCACGGGTACACGAGCGAACGGATGGGGAAATGTCGTGTCGAAGAACCATGCCACGCGCTATCAGAGTAGGGATGAGGTGTGCGGCACGTGGTAGGTAAGCGCGTCGGGTAGAGGTAGAAGACTCTTGCGCTGTGTCGAAGTTCATGCCTGCATTCAAGGTGAAGCCCTGCTGGTTTGCGTCCGCAGTCGAGAACCCCGGAGGAGTGATGTCGGAGAACGCAGCACGTGGGAACTCTGGATGAGACACAGTCGGCGGATCTGGGATCGTGGAAGTACCTTTGGAAGTCGGCGAAAGAGGGCTGGTGCTCAGGTCAGTATGCGGAATGTCTGTCTCCGCAACAGGCGTGGTATGTGCGAGCTGCTGTGGTGTAGGCGAACCAGGCCCGTCGTTCGCAGGCGAATCAGTCATGAGAGCAGCGTCTAGGAATTCGGCCGTAGTGGTTGAAGGGCTCGAACTTCAGCTGCGCGAGACTCTGAGGGCGATGCTGGTCGCTTCTGGCAAATAACACAAAGCGTCGAGGTCGATGCAAAGTCGCGTTGGTCAGACGTTGTCGACGGCGAAACCACCGCAAGTGAGGGGCGAACAGCAGACGATGTGATGTCCGTGTCATACTCCAGGGCACGCCGCAAGGTAGCGGTCGTAGAGTCTGACGGCTCCGCGCCGTCGCAGGCAATCGAAGTAGGCGAAGACATGTGGGTTGCAGGCACGAGTAACGGACCTTCACGCAAGGGTTTGGAAGGAAGATCGGTCGAAGTAGGCGCGTCTTCTATTTCGTCGTGGTGGTCGGACGCAGGAGTGTATGCTCCTGTAGGCGAATCCAAGGTAGAAGTAGTCGTAGACGGGGAAGTGAGGTCTTTGTGAAGGTAGGGCTGCGGGTCGTCTGGTACCGCTCGCTGGGGCGAAGGGGAAACCTGGAACTCGCGGCTGCCCGGAAGTGGGCGGTAGGTTTCACCGTAGCAGGCGAGCAGCGCGGTGCAGAGGTCGTCGAAGGGTCGCAGGCTGGAGGACGACTCGGCGGCTACATGACGCAGCTCAACCGGAAGGGCGTCCAGCAGGACAGCGAGCATCATCGGCTGTGCCTTGATGCAATTGGCCGCGAGAATGGCATCGAGCCGCATAAACCACGCTCGAGAGTAGACCGGGTGAAACGGCGTAACTGGAGGACAGAGTTGCGGAAGCGTGGCAGCGGGCCGCTCAGCGAAGGGCGTGTTCTCCGGGTCACCAATGTAGCGGCGAGACGGAAGAGGAGACTTGAAACGACGTCGTGAAGGCGGCCGACGGGGCCGTGCCAAACTCGCTGCTTTATTCGTAGGCGCTGAAGTGGAGCGTCGGTGGCTGTTGTTGTTGTTGTTGTTGTTGTTGTTGTTGTTGTTGTTGTTGTTGTTGTTGTTGTTGTTGTTGTTGTTGTTGTTGTTGTTGTTGTTGTTGTTGTTGTTGTTGTTTCCCTGTGCAAATGGCTCGTACCCAAAGAAGGGGATTGGCCGATTATAAGGTGAATTTGCCCTAAACTTTCAGCAATGCGTCATTCCTACAAATTTTTTGTAACTTAATTTTGATTTGAAATACCGATATCAAGTTTGCAGAAAAAAAGAAGAAAAATAGTCGGCGGCTGCCAGCGTCCAAACCACCAAGCGCGTGAGCACGCCTCGAGCTGTGGCATGAGCTGCGCGAGAGGCACAGCGCGGTGGCTAGAAAAATGACGATGATAATGAATGGGGAAAATGATGACGCTACACTCCCGTCCTGGCCTCAAACAGCAGAAAACTACTCCGAGTATTATCATAGATCCTTTCCTTGGCAGTTTCCTGCTTAAAAGTTCGGTAGATCATCTAGTGCGGACTTCTTAATCATGCCGATTCTCCACATGTCAGTCTCCGTTTCCTTCACCTTCTTCTTAACCAATAATTCTTTTTGGTTTTGCCCCCTGCTGTTTTTTAAGTATTTACCAGTCAATTTTCTGGTTCGCTTCTTCCATTTTGTATCGGCATTCTTCATGTACAAGTAGCTGAAAACCTTCCTAGCCCAACGCTCCTCCCCCACTTCTCTCAATCGCTTCTCAAATTTTATCTTGCTGCTAGCTTCCCTGCCCTCAAATGATGTCCATCCCACATCATCTTGTGCTCCCTGATTTGGTGTATTCCCGTGAGTTCCTGAAGCAAGCCTACCTATTCCACGTTGCTTAATTTCTAATCTTGCTTGAGTTTCTGATCTCATGCACAAGACCGCATTGCCGAACGTCAGACCAGGAACCATGACCCCTTTCCATATTCCTCTCACAACATAATAACTATTGTAATCCCACAGTGCCCTGTTTTTCATTACCGCTGCATTCCTGTTACCTTTAGTCGACAGGTATGTCTCGTGTTCCCTCAGGTACTCGGTTTCATTGCTTATCCATACGCCCGGATATTTGTATTTATCTGTTATCTCTAGCGTGACCTCCTGTATCCTAAGCTCACTACCTTCATTATCATTTTAAATCATGAATGCTGATTTTTCCTTACTGAATCTAAAATCTAACCTATCTCCCTCATTACCGCAGATGTACATCAATCTCTGCAAATCTTCCTTGTTCTCGGCCATTAGCACTATATTAACTGCCTACATCAATGCTGGTAGTGTCTGTTCAATGAGTTTTTCTTGTTTGACCAAAGAGAGGTTGAAGCCAAGTCTACTTCCCTTTAATTTGGCCTCTAATTCTTGTAGGTACATCATGAATAACAAGGGTGACAGAGGACACCCCTGCCTAAGCACCCGTTTTACTTCTGTGGGCTTGGTTACCTGTTTTTCTCACTATATATAATTACTTTGGCGGCCCTACTTAGCGCCACCAACGGGGAGCGGTCTTTATAGCAAACCTCTACGCCCCCCTTTCTAGATAAACTTTTGTGTAACATCCACCAAGCAGACATCGCAGCGGGAAATTCAAACTGCACGACGCTATCTTGTTCATTTTTGTCAGAAGGTGTCAGAAAAAGGCGCAAAAAATTGCCTACAGTCTGCATTGAGGATGGGTTCGATGGCGGGAATTTTCGAAGTACCTTACGCTTTTCCCGAATGTATTTCGTACACATTAAGGCAAACCAAATACGCATTTAAATGTACTAACGCAAGGTGTGACATCAGAGAAAAGTTCTTATCGCTGCTGATAAGGGACTCAACGTCTTCGACTTGTTTTCTACGTTCGGTGGGTTGGAGCTAACCCACGGAGATAATTTTCATTTGGAAAGATGGTTTCTTTTTGGGATTTCGATCACGCACTGATGGGGACTTGCCCTGGCAGGGACACCAGAAAAGAAGGCACGGAAATGTTTGTTTCGTTAAAGCAACTGTGCTAATTAACGCTTAGATTAACTTCCCCGAGACCATTGACGTATACCGTGTCTGTTTTTTTTGTTTTTTTTTACTCTCAGCTGAGTAAACGGCGCTAGTTCTATCGGTCAGAGAGAACATAGCCCATATATTGTACTGCCTCATAGCTATATGTGCCCCTTTTAAAGCTACCTCCAAATTGCGCCACTTCCGAACACTTGTACAGCCCTTTTATGCAATACATATACATACAAGTATAAGTATATATGTAATTCTGTTTGGCGATTTTAATTTTCCTAATATCGATTGGGCAAGCCAGCCTGCACCAGCGGCTACGTCAGGGGAATCGAACGACTTCCTTGATGTATGCCTTAACTTTAACCTATCTCAAGTTCTTACAGAACCAACCCGCGTTACCAATAACTGCCAAAACGTTCTGGATCTTATATTAACCAGCTATCCCGAGTGCGTGCCCTCCATTGCATACCTGCCTGAAATCAGTGACCATAAAGTCATTCATGCTGACTTCGTGATTAAGCCTGCTTTACCCCGACCATAAAAAAAACTATCCGTTTGTATGATAAAGGAAATTACGAAGCAATTAACTCTGAACTAACAAATTTTTACTCCACTTTTGACACTGCCTTTTCTCATCATAATGTAACCGAAAACTGGTTGATTTTCAGAGATAAGCTAAACGAAATGGTTGATAAATACATTCCCCAAATTAACATCAATCCTAATACCGCCCAACCCTGGTTCAATAAAGCACTGAAACGATTAGAAAACAAGAAAAAACGCTCCTTCCGCGCAGCCAAGTCCCGTAACACCCCTGATGCATGGAACAAGTACAAAGCCGCCGAATCTGCTTATCTGCCAACCATACGTCACGCCAAACACTCATTCTTCCATTCGGACGTACCGAACATGCTTAAGAACAACCCTCAAAAATTCTGGCAAGTCATAAACCCACAGGACACGCGCAATATAAGACTATGTAATGAGTTAGGGGATGCCCTAAGTGACACGGAATGTGCACGCGTGTTTAACGCCGCCTTCGCATCCGTTTTCACCCAAGAAACTGAGTTGTCATTTACCATCCCTCATGCGAACTTTGAATGTACCATGCCACCAATTACGTTTTTTTTCCAGCGGTATTTCATCACTAATAGACAAAATCAAACTTTCTTCTTCAGCTGGTGTAGACAACATTACATCCAAACTCCTGAAAAATACTAAACATATCTGTGCAGCGTATCTGTGTCTACTATTTTCACAATCAATTTCAACAGGAATGCTGCCTCCAGATTGGAAGCACGGAAAGGTCGTTCCAGTCCACAAATCAGGTAACAAACAATCACCATTAAATTATCGTCCCATTTCATTAACCAGCGTACCCTGCAAACTCCTCGAGCATATCATCTACACACATATCATGGACTTCCTTGATTCCAATAATTTTTTTCATCCTGCGCAGCATGGCTTTAGGAAAGGGTATTCGTGTGAAACGCAGCTAGCTATGTTTGTTCACGACCTGCATGTTAACCTCGACTCTAACCTTCAGACTGACGCCATCTTCATCGATTTCGCAAAGGCATTTGACAAAGTTCCTCATGAGCGCCTACTACTAAAGCTTGCCGCGTTGAATTTAAATGATGACGTATTAGCATGGATTAAAGAATTCTTAACTAATCGTTCGCAATCAGTTTCCGTCAACAATCGAATGTCTAACACTACCCCGGTAACCTCAGGTGTCCCTCAAGGGTCTGTCCTGGGCCCGCTTCTGTTTTTGATTTACATTAATGACCTACCATTGCATGTATCTTCTAACATACGCATGTTTGCAGACGACTGCGTTATTTATCGTAAAATAATCAACGTTTCGGATAACACGTCTCTTCAAACTGACTTACTAAGCTTACAGGATTGGTGTAACCTTTGGCTAATGGAACTCAACCCTAACAAATGTAAAACTGTTTCCTTTCACCGCCGTCGAAATCCGATAGTATTCCCGTATCAAATTGCTGACACAAACCTCGAATTAGTTCCTTCCTATAAATATCTCGGAGTAACCCTTTGTAGCGACTTAACCTGGGCAACGCATATTACGAACATCATTGCATCTGCTAACAAAACACTCGGGTTTTTAAAACGCCATTTGCATCACGCTCCTAATAATGTCAAATTACTAGCTTATCAATCTCTCGTAAGGACGAAGATAGAATACGCATCAGCCATTTGGAGCCCGCATCAAGCATATCTCATCAATCAACTCGAGTCACTTCAAAATCGAGCCACACGATTTATTCATTCTACGTACTCTTACGACGTCAGCATATCAGCACTGAAAACAGAATCTGGCCTATCATTGCTTGCATCTCGTCGCCGCATTTCTAGTCTTTCCCTTTTTCACAAGTTTTTTTACAGCTCGCTCGGCAGGCCACCATACATTCTTCCTCCGGCACGCATTTCCCATCGCACTGGTCACCCGCAACAAGTTGAGCGGCCGCGTACGCGCACCGTCACTTTTTCGTCCTCATTCTTTTTTCGTGCAGCTACGGACTGGAACGGCCTTTCTAACGAAATCACCGCCATAACCTGTCCTACCACCTTTTTGAACACCGTAACAAATTACCTTGCATTGTAAAAAAAAAATGGCTTTCACGTTTTCTTATATGTACCCACCCCTTATGTAATACCCCTTCAATGGGGTCTTTAAGGTAATAAAATGAAATGAAATAGGAGTGTACACAAGGGAATCTACAGGGGTGGCGCGAGGATTTTTGTATCGGGGCACCCGCTTTGGAGTTTCTTAGGAGAGTCACATAGTCTAGGAATTTATGTGCTGTTTCAGAGGCGAAGCTCGTAAAGCCGTGTGTCTGTACATACATGTCTCTTCTGACCAGTTCGTAACCACGTAGTTGTATGACTCACTCAGCAGGTGGCGCTAGTGTGTCTGACAGACAGACGAACAGACGAAGGATTCGCGGTTTACCGATAAAACCCTCCAAAGCTTTGACGCCACTTTTCACTCATTGGATATGCTGTAACTTTTTTGAATATGTACGTTTCTTAATAGTGGGACTATACAGGGTGCTATGGGGGCAGGTTTTGATACGGTGGCAACTGCTGGAGCCCCCCCCCCCCCCCCCCCCTGACTGGTAACGGCCAGTAACGATTGGTGGCATTCACCAATGTTTTGGAGCAATTCTTGGACATGTCAGCTCAGGAAACATTACTTCGGGTTTCTTATTTGCTTGTCAGCTACATGTCGACCTGACTTTATCCAAACCTTTCGAATTAATACCAGAACCTCCATCCACTTTACTCTACGTTAAACCCCACATATCAATCAATCAACCACTTTACTCTAGAAATAAAGTTGCTCCATTCGTTGGTTATCTCAGCAGGTATGAAAGAGCTGTACGAAATCCAACATGGCCCACAAAAGTGAACATTCACGTACACCCAGTCCCAATAGACAGATGCTCTTTCACCACTTTACAAGCGAGCACTGTGGCACACAAGGCACCATTATGAAAGGCCTACTGCGACACATCAGAGATGAATACTGAAAGTAGTGGGATGGCATCTGTAACTTCAATTGTAGGCTTGCCCACTGATCTGTACCTGATATTTCACAGTTGTAATTTGAAGCAATACGTACAGAAATGAGCACTCATACATGGGGGCTACATAGGACAAGCAAAATTTTGCGCTTAGGCTGAAGGTATCTTGCCAAGACTAGTTTGCTTGTCAAGATGACTCCATCAGCATCCCGTTTTGAATATTGGTCTATTGAAGCCTTCATTTTTCAAAATTTTGTTTGGATGCCAATTTTTTAAGTTGCACCTTAGCAATATATCATTCCAATGTTTAACAAATTATTCTATCAATTACATTTATAAAGGGCCACATTGTTGTAAAGGGCCACACCAGTTGGCAAGGCCGATTGTTCAGAAAAGTGCTCTACCAGTTGAGCTCCTAAAAGCACTAATTTTTAGAAACATAAAATATACTTTTTATTAGAACAAATCTCAGCAACCACATTTTATTTTCGAAACAGAAAGAATGCAAACCTTCACGACCACTAGAGACCTTTAAAGAGTTAGCTGGAGAAGCTGTAAGTAGAGTCTGAAGACAAATATCGTTGCTCTATAAAATTTCACTCATCGCTGGGCAAAGAAGACATATGGTAGCACTATGGATTAGAATGGACAGAAGGGCATTAATTGCATACTGATGCATACTCTCAATCGAACAAACCAGGTAGCTACAATAAGTCTTAGCCAAAGGAAGGGAAAATATACAAGTACAGAGGCCTATACGTACTTCATAAATCAGGAGATATACTAGACAGGAACAACGCACAGCAGCATACGTGCGGAACAGCGAGTAAAAGGCAATTTAACACACACACTTCTAAACAATTTTATTGAAGGCTGCACACTAATAAAAGTTTCACTCTACTAGACTATATGATACAACTTCTGAAGACAGCAACGTTTCCTCCATAAAAGCGTGATACACACAATCCAGCAGCAATCAGTATGCACTACAGGCTGACATCAGCAGATGAATAACCGGTCACCTAACCTATTGAAGAACATTGCCAAGTGCATGAACAGTACTATTTTATTAGTCACCAAGCTGACTGGCTGCTGTGCACTAGTTATCTCGACAGGCATGTACTATTTTCATGTGCAATCTATCAACTTTCAAGACAAAACTTCAAGACACAAAAAAAAAAAACTTGAGAGCAAAGAACCCTGCTTTGCTACCACACTTTACTTATTATCCCCTGGCTCATGTAAATGTTTCCTACAAAGTCAGAAAAATATAACAGGAAAGACAAAATAAAAGGTAAGCATTACGAGTCACACACTTGTAACAGGCTCCTATCAGATCAAGTTCTTGCCGTGATTGTGGCCAGGCCTCCATACCCCTGCAGTCACTGTAGACTTTTTCGCATATCTATGATCTTACATGCCCATGGACTGACAGGGCAAAGCATACAATTCTGATTGCCAAGTTGGAAAGCATATACCGGCATAAACACGAGGGAAAGATGCAACGGTACTTGGATGAAGTCGTAGACCGTAAGCATGTGGCTATCATTTAACATTGGACCATATACAAATCCACCTAATGCCTTCCAACCAGGATGCTCGAAGCAAACGGATTCCTAAACAGTGAAGGCTCCATAGCACGCATCCAAAGATTGACGATGGTTCAGCTGAACGACTTATTTGTACAAAGGTCGTGCTGGGAAGGTCCGCACAGTAACCTCAAGACCAAACCAAACGAGCACCAAGTTGAGTTGTCCGTGTATGGCTGAAATGAAAGGCTGCTGCCCAAGACGCGCTAAACGCACGTGCACACACAGAATTATGCCTGCTTGTCTTACAGATACACGAATTTGTTCGAAGTTGACAAGCTTTTGATGCGGTTTGATACAAACCAGCATCGTTATGCCACTACATTGCACAGTGTGAACGGATGCCTCGATCATAACATAGAAACGCTCCTTATGCCATTCCAATAACCCCATATGTTTCAATAACATACTTAGGGAACGTATGGATTTCATAATAAAACATAAAGATTTATTTATTTATTCATTTATTTATTTATTTATTTATTTATTTATTTATTTATTTATTTATTTATTTATTTATTTATTTATTTATTTATTTATACTGTCAGCCCACATAGGGCTATTACAGGAGTGGAAATTGAAGTACATGAAAACATAGCGATCCCTCTAAATGGAGCATTTTTAACAAATATAATCAAATGTAAGAAGTTAGAGGACAAGAATGAAGTCATCCAAAAAGAAGAAAAAAAAACTCAACCAGAAACACAACCAAGAACTTAACCATTAAATGCACTAGAGCATGCAGATACAAATAAACCATCAATAATTAGAAACGAGAACATGTGCTAGGTGTTTTAAAAACATGTTTATGGATGAGGAAGAAACGGCTTCATCGCTCAATGAATTTCATTCGTGGATAGCTCTTGAGAAAAAGCTATACTCAAAAGAATCGGTGGATACAGCAGGTGCAGGAATGAACATTGAATAGCGATGTCTAGAAGCTTCAGTACGAAAAATATCGAAATATTCAGCACACCTTATATGAACACGGTCATGAATAATGAGGTAAAGATACTGAAGTCGTTCGTGTTTTGTCCTAGCTTTAATCGTGGGTAGTTCCGCTAGTACACACAGTTGAGATGGGGAATCTGTTCTCCGATATTCAGTAAATATAAACCGGACTGCTAAACGCTGAATGTTTTCAATTTTTGATATGGTTGTAACTGTGAATGGATCCAAGACAATTTTTGCGTATTCATACATATTCTAACAAGCGTTTTGTAAGCTAAACATTTTGCTTCTTATGTCGCAAACGGCAAATGGTGCCTAAGACTCCAAAGGACCCTTGCGGCCTTTGCGCACACATAATCTTCGTGGTGATTCTTGCGAAGATCACATGTAAAGTTCAAACCAAGGTACTTATGTTGTTCAACTCTTTTAGTTCATGATTATCAATATAATAAATATAATTTAAGTAATTTTTCTTCCTAGTGACTGTCATAACTACTGTTTTCAGGGGGTTTAGCACCATTTGCCATTCACCACACCATTTTTTTTATTTTCTGTAAATTTTCGAGTAACTTTATCTGGTCACCTATTGTGTCGATTTTATTATATATGACGCAAACGTCTGCAAATAGCCCAAAAAAGAAACACCAATTTCATTCGGAAGGTTATTTATAAATAAAAGAAACAGAAGTGGGCCCAGGACACTGCCTAGGGGTACTCCCGACTTAACAGCTGAAACAGGAGACTTAGTGCCATTCATTTCCACAAATTACTCACGAGAATGGAAATAGGATGAAAGCCAGTTTGTGATGGTAAGATTTTGAAACGTAACATCAATTTTTCTAAGTAATTTACTCTGAGACACTTTATTGAAAGCTTTTGCAAAGTCCACGAAAATCGTATCCGTCTGAGCATGTGAGTTAATATTTTTCAAAAGGTCATGGACTAATTTGATGAGCTGGGATGTGGTAGACAAACCCTGTCGAAACTCATGTTGGCATTTGGATAAAATATTATGCTCACTCATATAGTTTAATGAATGTTTCGAAATGATTGCCTGTAAACTGTTCGTTACCTGTCTGTACCATTCCGATTCCTCCCCACCTTACCCAATGCCCTGTTCTGGGGCCTGTAAAGTTTTTTTTTTTTGAATAAAGAATAAAGAATATGTTGAAGCAGTTTTGAGCAAGTACTGATAATTGAAACAGACCAATAATTTGCTACATTGTCAAAACTACCGCTTTTAGGAATAGGGATCACTTTATCTATTTTCTACTCTTTGGGTAAGGAACCCTGGAGAAGGGAAGACCTAAAAACTAATGCGAGATATTTGGGATTCCATTAAGCATATCTGTACAATAATTCATTAATGATAACATCGGGCCCAGGGCTTTTTTTAGTTCAATTTAAGCAAGAGGTTGAAGACACCCTGATCGATAATTACTAAGTCACTTATAGGTGGTCTGTCGAACGGTGAAACAATGTTCGACAGAATGTCATTATCATCAGTAAACACTGAATCAAAGTATTCATTAAAACTCACAGTGGTGGGGAACTGCGCAGCCTGAGTCATTGAGTGAGCTTTCATTGATGAGTTAACATATCTCCAAAATTTATCAGGTGCCTCCCTTTAAATATTTCGGGAGTGCGATGCCAAAAAACCTTAGTTTAAATTTTTTTTTAAAGTAATTTAAGATCCTTTCCAAGATTTAGAATGGCTGATTGGCATTGTCCAATAGGAATAATTTTATTGTTCTTACGTTTTCGTTTCAATTGCCTTTTTAAGTAAATTAATCCAAGGACTTCTTTCACCAGTTTTCTTAAATCGCTTTGGTATAAAGTGTTCAATACAAGACATTACCAAATTGGAAAAATATTTCCAGAGATAATCTGGGCTCTGATTATGCTTATAGAACTCACAGAAACACTCATAGGAGTCTTCTTACAATTACAGCACTCCAACATCATCTGCTCTAACAAAGTTAAGAACATATTTTGAGAGATGATTGACAGCGGTGGGTGAAACAAGGACAGCACTACCAGTTTGTGATCAGATATACCATCACAAATTTCGCAGTTCAGAAGTGTGGGCAGCAATTGATTAGACACCAAAACAAGGTCGAGGATGGATGAGCTACGCGTACTGACTCTTGTATAGTCGTTCACTACCTGGGTTAACCAAAGCAGAAAGCCAGTTCAAGGAGTGCTTCACTGTTCGAAATTTCTGTCGCTCCGGGAGAGTATAGTCCTTCCAGTTTATGCCTGGCAGGTTGAAGTCACCCAAAAGTATAATATTATCACTATGTTGCATATTGCTGTCCATAAAGCTACGGAGACTAGAAAGAACTTGGACTGGTGAATTTGGTGGTCTATATAAACCACCCATTTAGATTGCGCGATTTTCAAAAACTGCCTCAATCCACACTCCCTATGTCATAAGTAAAAGGAAGTACAGTACACTCGATATTATCACGAATCAGCAATGCGACCCCCGACCTCTACTATTTCGATCTTTCCTAACTATAGTATAAGATTTGGGAGTTATCTCACTGTCTAATGTGTCTTTGTGAAGCCATGTCTCCATAATGAGCATATTGTCCGGTTCATGTTCTAAAATTAGCACTTCAACATCCTCGGCCTTATTTAAAATGGTTCTAGCATTCACATTCAATACTTTGAAGCATTCTGTTTCCAAAATTCAGGCGGAATCACTCTGTTCACGAGCACGACACTCGTAGTGCTCGTTTGTGTCTTCATTCTATACGTAAATGACATTGATGAATTAAATTTTACCGCGTATTAGTTTAACCTTTGCTCCCTTTGACCACTCCTCCTGCGAAGACGCCCACAGATTTTTTCGTATTTCAACAATCCTGTCAGAATAATCCTCGCTGACGCTTATGTTCGATCCCATAAGCATGAAACGTGACCCAAGCTTTTAGTTTTGTCTCACAAGTCAGCTAATCTGATGATTATAGGACGGTCTCTACCCCCAGTTCTTTTACCCATGCGATGTAATACTTCAATTGAATTTATTTTGAGTTTCAGGATGCCACTAAACACATCGTCATTCACCTTTTTCACCAAAATCTCATCAGTTTCATGTCCCTCTTCTCTAATGCATCTTATTATTAGGTTATTTCGTCTGGATCTATTTTCCAGATCATCTATTGCCCTCAACGTTGGTTAGTCTGTTCTTGACAGCTTCAAATTTTTTCACATTTTTTTCTATGGTTGACAGTCTAATATTCGTTTGAACCAAGCTTACTTCAGAAGAGGCCTGTTTCTCCTGAATTTCCAAAACTTTACGCAAGATTACCTTTTGTGTTCAAAGAAGTTTCTTAATCATTTCCACATCTGTAGGCCCAGGACTTTTTTGAACGTCTCCCGGTAATGATAACATTCATACCAAGGAAAAACATTTGCTGATACATTTCACAATGGTATGTGGACACGGCAGCACGACAAGACAAAGATAATCGCTACGAATGCCACATTTCTTATCACTAACCTGCATATATAAAGGGGCGTAAGCCATTCAAGACCGTCGCTGTCGCCGCTGCTTTTAAATCCAATAACCAGGCATGCCGGTCTTTTCCTGGTGACGTCAGGGTGCCCGAAGATGTTGCGCCGTAGGCGTGTCCACGTGTATATAGATTCTGCCACGGCTGGCAGGGAACGGCGCTTGCGTTGCGTGAACAACTTGGTCCGTTGAAGAACGTAGGCATGATCACCGACACTTTCGGAGAGCCTTGCCCGCCATCCACTTGTCCTGGCGATCCGACGCTGATGAAAAGGCACCCGAGAAGAATCTGCATATACAAAGGGGCGTAAGCCATTGTTGGCACTGCCGTGCTACCATGTACCATGGAATGGCATAAGGATTAAGCAACATACATGGCTTAATATGTTTCGATAGGGTTTAAGCCATATATACCGCTTAAAACATACACATAGTTCTATCAATTGCACTGCAGTTGCATATGGTGAAGAAATAGAAACATAATGAAACAGTGTACCAAATTCTAAGCTAATGTCAATAAATGCAGAATATGGATAATTTATATTAGGCATAGTCGTTAAAAACATTAGATTCACTGTAGGGCCCAGAGTAGACCCATAGGCCACTGGCATATCTCACGGAGGCAACACGAGATGCAGTCTGTCACCCACTTTTCACCCACAAGTGGTCACGGCGGAGTGATGACGAAGAGCAACCGTGAAGAGAGTCCTCAGACGGAGTGAAGACCGAAAAGAAGACTACAGCAATCGGCTTTCTTTTACAATGCATTCACCAAAAGGCAAGCTAGAGGCAAATAGTTGAGAACCCAGAGACACCATGACCGCAATGCAGGGGTGCCTGGAGTATTGCCTTGCCCATCCAGGAGGTACAGGCCAAATGTGGAAGGTGATTCTGGTTTGGCAAGCAAGAGCCAGGGACCAGGATGGTAATTCTTGTGGACACAGAGACGCCATGGCCACAGGACAGTGGTATTTTTAGGATTGCCTTGCCCATCCAAGAGGCATAGGCCGGATGTGGAAGGCGACGCGAGTTTGGACGTGGCATCCACTGGATGAAAGCAGAGCCCGGAAAGCTGTAAGAACACCAAGATTTCACAATTATATGTCTCCAGATACACTTCTAGGGTACGGACAGTAATGAAAGTTCATGGTTGGTTAGGATGCAATTTTTGACAATGCCAAATAAGGGCTTGGCCTATAAATGGACATTTGAACGGAATTTCTTGTATTCTGCAATTGGTCGACTACTGTATGCAATATTCAGAGGTTGTCGCTTTCAAGTGCACTGAAAGAGGCGGATTTTTTAGTCACATAATTGCTACACTATAATTGCTACACTATAGTTAGAGACCATGTCCCCATGCTTTCCTTCAGCTAATTTATTTATTTGGCAGCGCCTAACCAACAGATGAGCCTCTGATTTTTTTCTTTTGTTCATAGCGAGCCTCACTCGGCAGAGTTTATACCATAGGCTAGCATATGAGGGTTTATTCTTAAGCAGCAGTCTCCTGCAAAGGTCACGTGCCATGCCCTGGTGAAAGGTTTCACACTCACCACGTTCACTACGAGTGGTGTTGGCCAACACTCCTGGACAGTAAAGATACAGATATATTAAACATGGTGGGCAGGGATGTGCTAACCATCACAGTTTGCAAGGAAAAGCGCCACAGGCGTAACAGGAATGACGATATAGTTATAGCGCGAGAACAAAACGATGATACAGAGACAAAAAGGACACAAAGGACACGAAGGACATGTCTCTGTGTCATCGTTTTGTTCTCGCGCTATAACTATCGTCATGCCATATTAACTAGCCCAAGCTACCACACTTCTACGTAACAGGAAGGTTTACGGTTCATATCTCAATAATGAAATTGGTGATTTTTCATACACTGATTCATTTATTTTGTCCACTGATTGTCTTATCCAACAATTGAAAACATATAATGTTTCTAGTGCTTTATTTTGATTAAATGTCTGTCAGACTCATTTGGCAAAATCACATAGCAACATGTTTGGGGGAAACACTACAAGACGAAGCGAAATGCCTGCTCTGGCAGGGAACAGTAACTTTTCAGTCTTTCATAGCTCTTGCGGCTTACACAATCTCGTATTAGCAAAAAAGCGTAACGCGGCTACATGGTGGAATTTTTGTCCCGTAAGCATACGGCGGTCTCCAGGTGAGCTATCTTCTATATCTCCAGCTATTGTGCAAGTCCGCTTCGGTGCAGCGCATTCAGTTACTCGAAAAAGTAGCAAACCATGACATCATGGTTTGCATCACCACGCTATGCATTGAACTCACCAGCGCATTTCCAGCGTAAAAGGAATTGAACGAACGAAAGTTACGGTAACAGGACTCTTAACTTGACAAGCTTGAACAATTGTGAATGAAAGTTTCGAGCTGTTTAGAGAACGATGCAGGGAGTGCATACGACTATAAAAAATGCCGCAGGAGGGTGACCACGTTAAACCTAATTCAAGAGTGACAATTTTCCGTGGTCACGTGGCCAGCTGCGTTTGCTTTGCCATCAGAACTGTGCTTTGATGGAAAAGCAAGATCAGTGCTCTTTGAAATCTAACATGCCGGTGGGCTCTCTAAAAGCACCTTTAAAATAAAAAAACCATTGCGCAATTACGCAAACAAGGTTTCCAGTCGTGATAAGTGGTTGATTAAGCTACAAATTCAATAATATGCTGTAACCCTATACTGTAATGTGAACGAAGATGTACTTATGAGTGAACGACGTTGTACTATAGGTGTGAAAGAAGTTGTATTCCATTCATTGATGTAATCCGATTGCTGTAACGCTTTTCCGCACTGTCGGGTATACGATGAATAGACAATAAAAAGCTACTTATTGCAATGAAACATAAAGACACAAAATTTTCGTGTTGGTGCTCCTTTATTTACCATGCAAACTTAAAAGTATGGCCCTGTTAGGAGACTATGACGAGTGGCAATGTACTAGCATTCTCCATCCTTGACAGCCCATCAGGGGGCCACCCACCAAAGTGGTGCCACTGACGACGCTTGCAGCAGTGATGGCCGTTTCATCGGTCCTTTATGAATCGCTGGCGGTGCGCCTCTGCGAGGTCCCTTGTTCAGTCCATGGTCCAGGTGTCCTTTGCTAAACTGCATCAAAATGCCTCGTAGACGACAAATAGAAATTAAGATTTAAGACTCTATTTTCTAAAACTAGGCAAGATTAGATGCATGTTGGACATAGAGTTCCTAATGTGCACCTAAATTTACAACCACACAGGTGTCTGCATTTCGCTCTCAGCTAAATGCAGTCACTACTGCCTAGGTCCTAATTCTGCTGGGCACAATGCCGCAGCCATCAAGCCACTGGGCGGAAGTCTCGATCATGAAAAGCCCACATGTCTCAGCACAACTGCATGTGAACAAAGTATAAAATTGTGCGGTTTTAAAACCTGTTCCGCATTGTCTGAAAGGGCCTATGTCACTGTCACCAAACAATTCGCGGTTTTCAGATGTAAAAGGCCTATTGTGCCTGCACATATATCAAAATTGGATTGCAAAATTGTATTTTAATGCAAAATAAGCCCTGACGTTGCCGGCAATAAAGCTCTAAGACAGCCAGACCACTAGGAACCACTATTTTGTCATGACAGGTGTGATGCCATGTGTTGAACAGAGCTAACTAGTATTTTAGGAAAGTTTCACCAGCTGAGAATTGTTTAGTTTTAACGCCAAGCTCAGAAAAGCTGAAATCTATAGATAGCATGAGCTGCTGGCTACGGAACAAAACCATTCACCGGCATCGATCAGAATGCAAAGACTTTCAAAGGAATCACCTTGTTATGCCACAGCTCATCAAGGCTTCAGTTGGGCAGGATTCAGCACACTTGCTTATAAAACAATGCAGTTTTCAAGTAGGAACCCGTCACGGCGTTTAACGCGTGTCATTTTAGTGATTTGTGACAGCTATTTCGGGCTGAGTCACTGAGAGCTTTTGGAAAGACAAAGCCGTGTGTTTAACAAATAACACAAAATTTTTACTTTGTGAGGAGGTTTATTAGTCGTTAAAGACAGCGACGAGACAGCGTGAACAACCGTCCAGCGATCGGCACAGCAACGAACCGAAGCACGAGCCGAGAGAGCCGGGCGTTGGCGATGCTGCTCGCTGCAGGCACATCTTCTTCTTCACAATCGCCCCCGCTGAAAAAGGAGCCATCCTGGCGACTTAAGAAGTTTCAGGCAGAGGCTCATGGTACGGTTTCAGTCGGGAAACATGGACGATGTCACGTGAACGCCGGCGCATGTCGTCTGATCGGGAAACTGGTTCAATTAGAAAATTAACCGGAGATGTTTTCTTCAAAACGGTGTAAGGCCCCTCGTACCGGGGGACAAGTTTCGAGGAGAGTCCCGGTGTTTGGTATGGGATGGCAAGCCACACAAGAGACCCTGGGGCATAGCTGGGATCCGGAAGAGAGGTGCTACGGGTTTCTTTCTGGCGTTGTTGCTCTTCCGAGGTGAACGCACGGGCGAGCTGGCGGCACTCTTCGGCTTGTCTAGCAGCATCGGAGATAGGTGGACACTCGGAAGCATCAGGACGGTAAGGAAGTAGGGTATCAATTGTATGGGAAGGTTCGCGTCCGTAAAGAAGAAAGAAAGGTGAGAATCCCGTGGTGGTTTGTATTGCGGTGCTATACGCGAACGTGACGTATGGGAGAACACGGTCCCAGTTGCTATGATCAGATGCCGCGTACATTGAGAGCATATCACCTAGCGTGCGGTTGAACCGTTCCGTTAGTCCGTTAGTCTGCGGGTGGTATGCTGTTGTTTTCCGATGAATGACGTGGCATTCCGAAAGCAGAGTTTCGACGACCTCGGAAAGGAAAGCGCGGCCTCTGTCACTAAGGAGCTCTCGAGGTGCACCATGTCGAAGGATAAACCGTTGCAAAATGAAAGAGGCGACATCCTGAGCTGTAGCGCTCGGCAAAGCGGCTGTTTCGGCGTAGCGTGTCAGGTGGTCAACCGCCACTATAATCCACCGATTACCATCTGGTGTCAATGGAAGGGGACCGTAGAGGTCAACGCCGACGCGATCAAATGGCTTGGCAGGGCATGGAAGTGGCTGCAATGCGCCAGTCGCACGTGGCAGTGTTGATTTACGTCGCTGGCAGTCAGGACAGCACTGCACGAATTTACGTACAAAATTGTACATGCCGCGCCAGTAGTAGCGATGGCGAAGGCGTTCATATGTTTTGAACACTCCGGCGTGGCCACATTGCGGATCGTCGTGAAGGGAGGCACATACTTGCGATCGTAAAGTGCGTGGAATGACCAGCAACCACCGGCGGCCATCGGGAGCGTAGTTGCGTCGATGAAGAAGTTGATCGCGGATGGCGAAATGGAAAGCTTGACGTCGGAGGGATCGAGATACTGGAAGGTTGGTCGTGCCAGATAAATATTCGATAAGAGAGGCGATCCACGGGTCACGACGTTGTTCGGTGGCAATCGAGTCGAGATTTAGTGATGACAAGGTCTGGAGGCAAGTGTTTCCGCACGTCTGATCTGGTGGTAAAGGTGAGCAAGACAGAGCATCAGCGTCAGAGTGTTTGCGTCCGCAGCGGTATACGACGCGAATGTCGTACTCCTGGATCCGGAGTGCCCATGTGAGGCGGGTTCTTGTTGCTGATTTGTTTTTCTCCCGGGCTGAGCCTCAGAGAGTTTTGTTAATAAGGACAAAGCCGTTCGGTTTCCAAGAAACACACAAAAAGTTTAATTGAAAAGCAAAAAGGCAAAGATTCCTCACAAAACAAAACACTTAATAAACAGTTGACTGGACATGACGAAACACATCTGTAAACACCCAACAAGAACGTTCAAAGTCAGTAACTAAACCTAACGTTCGAAAGGGGCTGAGTGATGGAGTAGCGCAAGAGTATCGGTGCAGTCTCACCCACAAGTTGGTTTTCGGCGGTGATGAGAAACCGGAACGCCGTGACTCCTGCGTCAATGCGTGGGCTGGACGAGGACGAGGGAACGCTGGCTGCTGGCGACCCGTCGAAAAGCCCTACCAAATCGTGATGGTTTCGGCTTGAGGAGCGTGGACACGTCGGAGACGGGAGAACGCAGGCTGGTGGCGACGCGTCCGGGAACTAGGGTCGACCTAGTCAAGCAGCTGGGCGCACAGCTCGGGCCCGGAGCCCGACGGCTGTAGCTCGCCTGCCGGAACCAAAGTCCGCAGGCCCTGGAAAGGAGTTCAGGACCGGATGGCCACGGTCCTTTGGAGCGGGAACCCGACAGCAGGAGGCCCCGGCCGGTGGAAGTCCTGTAGGCTCGGGTCCGGAACCCAACGGCCCATCTTCAGCGCCCGGTCCGGTGACGACCTTCCGCTTGCACTGCCTGCCTCGAATTCCCCTTGCTCTGGTCCCCCCAGGCTCCTGCTTCAGCTCTGGCCCACTTGTCTCGTTCTCATTGGAGATACTGCTGTTTCGTGGTGTCAAGCCATTGGGCCTTGAAATCTCCGTGTTCGCTGCCCATTGGATGTTTTACCTTTTGTTTACTTCACGTCCTGCCACGCATCCTCGTGCTTGACGCTCTTTAACGTCGTCATTCTTGTTTAAGCAGCACCGCACGTGCACTCTGGTATTTCTCCTTTTGTTTTTTTTTTTTTTTCGTGACGCGCACTTTTCGAAGGCGCGCACTTTGAACGCGCACCACACATCACATACGCCCCCCTTTTATTCAAGTTTTTTTTTTTTTTAGAAAAAAAAAAAACTGCCGATGAGTGCGCGTTCTGCACTACGTCACAATTAAACCACATATTTGCACCACGCAGTTCAACACATCACCGGGCTACAGTTCGCTACATCGTCCAAATGTCCACACTTAAACTTTAGATTCACCCAATTGCATTTAAAAGTTCTGAAACCCGGAATAAACCTTTTTACTACAAAATCGACTATGGACAAAGCTACTTGTGTCCGCATCTAAAAGTCGAAGTCCAGAAAGAGCTACCGGTTTTCTAACCCTACACTCAGGTTATCGCGTCCCAAACCAGACGCACTGCCCTTCTCGCACGTTTCGAAAGTAACTGTGGCCAACATGCTTTTATGCACTTTCGCTGAAACGCGTGTCTGCGCCCCCACCGGCCACATGAACGCTTACCGGTCACAGAGGAACAGGGCGCGGTCTCGAGCCGTCGGCGTCGACACGAAACGCACTGAGACACGAATGTCCAAATGCCACAATCTCTCACACAAATGCTTTCTTTTAGTTCACCATCTAATGAACACAAGCTCGGGGTGCCCTCAGCAAGCCCAAACGCTCCGACAAGCGTGTGAGGTTCCTGGATTCTTGAGAAGGGATGCCGTTGTGCTCGGTCATTATACAGCTCATCTTGAGTGGACTTAATTATAGGTTCAAAACCAATCACGTTCTCAGGTTCAAGACCCTGTCTGGCATTCTCCATACCTACTATCGAGCCCACCTCCGATTCGATACTGTTTATTTTGAAGAGTGCTTCAGCACTCCCATCGTGTTTTCTCGGACAAATAGCAGTTACGCTATCCTGTGAACTAGAATCCCCTCTCTCTCTGAGTGAGATATACGTATGGTCTAGGACCATTGACGTGGTGCCTGCTGCTACCTCTGTCGGTACAAAACAATCAGTGGCCACTATATCAGAGCCTTCATGGCATTCGCTGCCATCTTCCCAATGACGTTCTAGCGCTCCTTCCATGGAGCTATTGAGAGGTAGCCCTACCCCTTCCCGAAATGTGCTCGGCCTTTGAGACGTTCTGATACACACCTCATTCTGAATGGACCTTCTTTGTTCCCTGCTCTCGAAGCTTTGCTCCACCACATTTTCCACAGCTTCTAGGTCGCCCATATCCAGGCGCTCTTCTTCATAGGTGCTTGGCCTCTCAGAGGTCCCCAAGCAGCTAACGGAAGTAATATGTTCCCAGCCAGAGAAGCTTTCCGTCGCTTCAACAAACTCCTCCTGACTCCTGCCTTCTTGGCTGTCCACCTCTCTGCCTTCCTCTATCTGAGCTTCTCGCTCCGAAGTAAGGCTGTCGCGAGGTTCGAGGCCAACCTTGCAGGAATCGACTTCCCTCCAGCAAACGCTGCTATCGGAGCAAACATTCACCGCTTGCTCGACCTTCTGCATCGCCAGCTGCCCCCTTTTCGCCATCGCAAGCTCGAGTCGCCGCTCGAAGTCCACCCTCTCTAATTGGAGCTGCTGCTTCAGTATGCGTGTCTGACGCTCTAGCAACACTTTATTTTCACGCGTTACGCGCTCTAGCTCCTCCTTCTTAGCTCTAAGCACCAATTCAAGCTTTTCCTTCGCCGCCTTTCGTTCTGCAGCCCGTTGCTCACGCTCCCTCTCCATCCGCTCCTCGTACCATACTCTAAACTCCGCTCCCGTCAGTCCCATTTTATCCGCCAACTCAATTAACTCCCACGTGTTCGTCATCGTGTTAACCGCGTCAAAAAATCTACTGGAAAAACAAACGACTTTGTCCTGTCGTCGCGGACGCCAATTTGTGAGGCGGGTTCTTGTTGCTGATTTGTTTTTCTCCCGGGCTGAGCCTCAGAGAGTTTTGTTAATAAGGACAAAGCCGTTCGGTTTCCAAGAAACACACAAAAAGTTTAATTGAAAAGCAAAAAGGCAAAGATTCCTCACAAAACAAAACACTTAATAAACAGTTGACTGGACATGACGAAACACATCTGTAAACACCCAACAAGAACGTTCAAAGTCAGTAACTAAACCTAACGTTCGAAAGGGGCTGAGTGATGGGAGTAGCGCAAGAGTATCGGTGCAGTCTCACCCACAAGTTGGTTTTCGGCGGTGATGAGAAACCGGAACGCCGTGACTCCTGCGTCAATGCGTGGGCTGGACGAGGACGAGGGAACGCTGGCTGCTGGCGACCCGTCGAAAAGCCCTACCAAATCGTGATGGTTTCGGCTTGAGGAGCGTGGACACGTCGGAGACGGGAGAACGCAGGCTGGTGGCGACGCGTCCGGGAACTAGGGTCGACCTAGTCAAGCAGCTGGGCGCACAGCTCGGGCCCGGAGCCCGACGGCTGTAGCTCGCCTGCCGGAACCAAAGTCCGCAGGCCCTGGAAAGGAGTTCAGGACCGGATGGCCACGGTCCTTTGGAGCGGGAACCCGACAGCAGGAGGCCCCGGCCGGTGGAAGTCCTGTAGGCTCGGGTCCGGAACCCAACGGCCCATCTTCAGCGCCCGGTCCGGTGACGACCTTCCGCTTGCACTGCCTGCCTCGAATTCCCCTTGCTCTGGTCCCCCCAGGCTCCTGCTTCAGCTCTGGCCCACTTGTCTCGTTCTCATTGGAGATACTGCTGTTTCGTGGTGTCAAGCCATTGGGCCTTGAAATCTCCGTGTTCGCTGCCCATTGGATGTTTTACCTTTTGTTTACTTCACGTCCTGCCACGCATCCTCGTGCTTGACGCTCTTTAACGTCGTCATTCTTGTTTAAGCAGCACCGCACGTGCACTCTGGTATTTCTCCTTTTGTTTTTTTTTTTTTTCGTGACGCGCACTTTTCGAAGGCGCGCACTTTGAACGCGCACCACACATCACAGCCCATCGCGCAAGGCGGCCAGAAGGGTCTTTCAACGTGGAGAGCCAGCAAAGCGCGTGGTGATCAGTTACTAGATCGAACGGGCGGCCGTATAAGTACGGCCGGAACTTTCCAAGCGCCCACACCAGAGCCAAACACTCTTTTTCTGTCACGCTGTAATTAGTTTCGGCTTTCGTCAGAGTGTGGCTAGCGTAGGCTACAACGTATTCTGAATAGCCGGGCTTTCGTTGAGCGAGGACCGCGCCTAGCCCGACGTCGCTGGCGTCGGTGTGCACTTCGGTAGGAGCCGTCGGGTCGAAGTGGCGAAGAATAGGTGGGGAAGTGAGCAGACGGCGCAGAGTAGTGAAGGCAACGTCACATGCAGGGGACCAGGAGGTGAGGTTCACGTCACCGCGAAGAAGCTGGGTTAACGGTGATATGATAGATGCAAAATTGCGAACGAAGCGCCGGAAATAAGAGCATAGGCCTACAAAACTGCGAAGTTCTTTCATGGTCGTCGGCTTGGGAAATTCTGCGACTGCTCGAAGTTTTGCTGGGTCTGGTAATACGCCGTGCTTGGACACGATGTGGCCTAGGATGACGAGCTCGCGTGCAGCGAAGCGGCATTTTTTCAGGTTAAGCTGGAGACCGGCGTTGGTCAGGCAACTCAAAACGTGCCTGAGGCGAAGGAGGTGCGTAGGAAAGTCATGGGAGAAAACCACGACATCGTCGAGGTAACAGAGGCACATATTCCATTTGAGGCCACGTAGCGTATTATCCATAAGACGTTCAAACGTGGCAGGCGCGTTACAAAGCCCAAAGGGCATGACGTTAAATTCATATAGTCCGTCTGGTGTAATAAATGCCGTTTTTTGGCGATCGGCTTCTGCCATTGGAACCTGCCAGTAGCCAGACCGCAAATCTAGCGACGAGAAAAATTCCGCTCCGTGAAGGGTGTCAATGGCGTCATCAATGCGCGGCAAAGGATAGACGTCCTTGCGGGTTATCTTATTCAAACGACGATAGTCCACACAAAATCGGATAGATCCGTCTTTCTTACGCACCAGGACGACGGGAGACGCCCAGGGACTGTGAGATGGTCGAATGACGTCTCTACGAAGCATATCTTCGACATGATCGTTGATGACGCGGCGCTCTTCAGCGGAGACACGGTATGGTCTTTGACGCAGTGGCTGGTGTAGGCCGGTGTCAACATGATGTTTGACTTGTGATGTACGGCCCAGTTGAGGTTGCGACACATCGAAAGAACTCCTGAACTCATGCAGAAGATCCAGCAGGTCGGCATGTTCGGTGGGAGTGAGAGTGTCGGCGATGGCGCTGGAAAACGCATCATTGGACGACTCCCTGAGTGCCGACAGTGCTTTTGGGTGGTCGCAGTAGTCGTCCGGGACATCAAACAAAAACGAAGGGTCGAGATCCTGCACGCGGCCGAGACATTCCCCCGCAAGCAATGTGACAGGTGTGGAAAACGGATTGCTTACGAACATGTTGCTTCTTCCGGCGGCAAGGTCAATTGTTGCGAAAGGCAGCGGCAAAGCTCGACGACATTTGAAGATATCGGAAGGCATAAAAAGAACTGTAGCGTCTGTGTAGGCGTTGCATGAAACGGGAACAAGGGCGCAATTTTCAGGCGGAATATCGGTATCTTCATGAACGAGCAACTTCGGCGGCTGATGAGGAGCGTCCAATAATGGGACATCACACAAGGGTGAAAACTCAACTTCGGCGCGTGCGCAGTCTATGACGGCATTGTGGCGGGATAGGAAGTCCCACCCGAGGATGACGTCATGCGAACAGACAGGAAGAACAATAAACTCCACGATGTAAAGAATGCCTTCGATGGAGATTCTTGCAGTACAGGCTGCGAGAGGCGTTACCTGCTGTGCGCTTGCGGTGTGAAGCGACAGTCCGGAAAGCGGCGTCGTTACTTTACGTAATAAACGGCAGAGATTAGCGGCAATAACAGAAACAGCGGCGCCAGTGTCCACAAGGGCGAAAGTACAATAACCTTCAACAGTTACTGCGACCACGTTAGCAGGAGAGGAGCGAGGGCTTAGACAGTTCAAAAACGGCGCAGTTCTTGCCTCTTGAACTGCGTTGCTTAGTTTTCCTGGTCGGAGGGTCCGGGCCGGCGACGCATGGGGGAGGGCGATCGCCGACGAGGAGAGGGTGCGCGTTGCGGCTGGAAGTCAAGGTGGTCAGTAGGCGCATAGCGAGGTGGCGAGACGGGCCCGTATTGGACAAAGGGTTGGCTGCCGGGATGCGACGACCGGGCATAGTTGCCGAACGTCTGAGGTCGACGGCGGCAGTAGCGAGCAACGTGTCCGGGAGTGAAGCAAGTGTAGCAAATCGGTCGGTTATCGGGCGTCCTCCAGGGATTGGCGACTGGTGCTGCCGCCCAAGGTGCAGTATAAGCAGCCGGGTGTGCGGGCTGTGAGCGCGTGGTGTAGTGTGGTTGCGGGAGCCTACGTACAGCATCTGCATATGTGAGTGGCGCGGCTACGGGCTGCATCTCTTGCGAAAAGGCGACAGGAGGAGCCACAGGCTGCGCTGCATACGTTAGGGGCGCGGCCACAGGCTGAACGGCTGGTGGATAGGCGACAGGAGCGCCTACCGGCTGTGCGCCACCCGGGCAGTGACCACGGCTAGGTAGAGGTGGCTCGTAGTGCGCAAGAGGAACAGCTTGTGCAACCTCTTCCGATATAGCAGTGCGAAGTGGGGCAGGTAGACGGGTGGTGGTCTCGTGAGTAAAGGGCACTAGGGAAAGTTGGCGGGCGACTTCCTCACGGACGAAGGCTCGGACTTGCTGAAGCAATGGTGAATTGTCCGGCATGGAGTCGAAACTGGACAGCGACTCACCACCAGGCTTAGGCTGCCTAGTCAGAGTGCGTTGCTTTTTCAACTCGTCGTAGCTCTGACACAAGCTGACGACTTCAGAAACTGTGCTTGGATTCCTTGCCAAGAGCATTTGAAATGCGCCGTCGTCGATGCCCTTCATGATGTTTTTCACCTTGTCAGATTCGGGCATGGTGTCATTCACACGTCGACAAAGGTCGACGACGTCCTCAATATAGCTGGTAAAGGTCTCGCCAGTCTGCTGATAACGGACGCGCAGACGCTGTTCTGCCCTCTGCTTGCGAATAGCCGGCCGACCGAACACTTCAGCACATGACGTCTTGAAGACGCTCCATGTGGGGATGTTGTGTTTGTGGTTATTAAACCACAATTCGGCGACGCCAGTGAGATAAAATATCACGTGGCCCAGCTTGTCGGCTTCATCCCATTTATTGTTGGCGCTCACCAGTTCGTAGTGCTCGAGCCAGTCTTCGACGTCGGTCCCATCTGCACCGCTGAAGACCTTCGGCTCCCGTAGCGTAGGATGGCCAGGGCAGTTGAACTGGAGCGGAGGCGTCGATGTAGTGGCGTTGGCAGTCATGACAGGTGGTAGCGTGCGGCTTCGCAGCTCCAGGGTGTAGCGATGGGGATTAACAGCACCTTCCACCAAATGTGAGGAGGTTTATTAGTCGTTAAAGACAGCGACGAGACAGCGTGAACAACCGTCCAGCGATCGGCACAGCAACGAACCGAAGCACGAGCCGAGAGAGCCGGGCGTTGGCGATGCTGCTCGCTGCAGGCACATCTTCTTCTTCACAACTTAATAATTTTACCTTTTGAACGACTCATTCGGCACTCACGTTTGAATTTACCGCTGAGGCCGCTAAGAATCACAAAATACGTAGCGCAGCCGCAACGCTAGCCACAGCCCGAGGATGCCCCCGTGTGTCTGTTTTTTTTTTTTTTTACTCGATGCCGCTGCGCAAATATTTTCAATCAAGTGTTTATTCCACCCGCTTCACTGAACTAGAATACAGAACATTTGCGAATCACTTTTGTCTCAGAGGCTATACTTTTGCGCCTGACTTC
The DNA here is from genome assembly GCF_013339725.1 of Rhipicephalus microplus. Lineage (NCBI taxonomy): Eukaryota > Metazoa > Arthropoda > Arachnida > Ixodida > Ixodidae > Rhipicephalus > Rhipicephalus microplus. Next base: position 79,838,392 of record NC_051175.1, on the reverse strand, counting down.
ATCAGCCATGTTTACTGGCTTAACACATCAAAGCATCCAAATGAAGGCAAAGTCCAATCCAGTCGAAGTCCATTTTCATCGCAGACCGCTAGCGAGCGTAGACCTGGGTCCCGTTATATTTGTGTTGGTTAATTAAGCGGGCTAACTAAACGGCTGCTGCCACGCCCTCACTCTTCCGCCTCTCTCGCTGAAACACGCCGGCGACCAGGGTTCACACGTCGGTTCACACCCGCGTGCTGCAGTACGTCTCGATTCAGTCGCGTGGATTGCCGACGCACTTTTCACCGCATCCCACCGGTTTCCCATCCTCGCCGTAACAACAAGGCGATGGCGTCGCGCGGTCAAACCGAAACGGGCAAGCTGAAGGAGCGCCTAGAAGAGCAACTCGATCGTCTCGTGGCACAGCTGGCCGATCTCGAGGAGTGCCGAGCCGAACTCGACGAGGACGAGTACGAGGACACGAAGCGTGAGACGTTGGAGCAGCTGCGCGAGTTCCAGCAGTCGCTGGCCAAGATCGTGTCGGGAGACATGACATCTGGTAGACCAACTCAGCGGCATGCAGCTCGCCATACAGGTAACCACGTTCGAAACGGATGAGGGATAGCGTTTGTGGGTCGCTCGGCCCACGCACGACCGTCACAGACCCCGGTCCTATGGTTTCGTATACTCTGAATCGAGTGCCGAATCGGTCGATTCGGGCGCCGCCTTTTGAGAAAATATGCGGAGGTTGACGCGGCGGTGACGCCGTGCGTGGTCATAACTGCACGCTCGGTTCATGTGTGCTGTGATGTGAAATATGTTTTTCTTTCGAACCGTAAGCGATCTTTCTGTGCTAATGTAAACATCAGTCGTATATTACACTAGAGGTTCGTCGTTCCTATCTAAAATATGACCTTTGGTTAAAAAGTGATACTAAAGTCTCTGAGCAAATTTTCCAGGTCGTCAAAGTTTCGACTTAGAACCAGCGACGACAGCATCTGAAACACGCAGACGATGTTGACGTCACGGAAATCGGCAAATGTGATTGGATGGAACGTATATGCGAATTCTCTCTGGGTAGAACAGTATTGGTGGCTGTGGTTGGAGCTTGTACTTATTGTTAGGTTTTCACCAGGGCCCTACTTAGGAATATTTTCTCGGGGGAGGGGTTAGGAGGGCTAACTTTGGCAACTGGTCGTTGCTGTGAAGGTGTGTAAATATTTTAGTATCATCCGAAAAATGTAAGCACGAAAAAATTTTCGGGGGGGGGGGGAGGTCAGAACTCCTCTACCCCCCCCCCCCCCACCGCTAGTTACGACATGGTTTCAACACAGTACAGAACCTAGCAGCTACTGGAATGTAGCTAGTATAGGTGTAGCCCACAGAACCAGCTGCTTGATTACTCTTGTAAAGAACGATTCAGACCACGCTGGGGAAACAGTATGTTCAATATTTCAAGGGACGCACTTGTACTTGGAAATCAGTGCATGTCAACGAACTACAGGCGATGCAGATTGATGCAGAGCGTCACTCCACAGTGTGCCCAATAATTCTTAGGCACGAAAGATGACCACAATTTAAGTGAGTGAGGCTCACGTTCTGTTCACTAATAGTTAATACTGTGTAGACAACTGTACAAGATCATCAACATCATGAATACAATGGCATGTGTGATGCACGGTAACTCACATGTCATACCTAACTTTTGGGAAGAGCAAAACGAAAGATTAACCCACACTGCCAACATGAACTCCACTGTCAGTACATTGTATACGGCCACGTCAGTGTTGGACCGCAGCACAGGTGTAAATGGCAGGTCACAGATAATAATATAAAGCAAGCACACTGATACTTATATACAGCACACTGGGGCAGTATTTGCCCAACAACTGAATTAAAAACGGCTCGTCTATTTCTCTGGCTTCCCTCCAAAGGTCACCAGTTCATCAGGTGTGATAAAGGTTTCTGATAATCGATACTAGCAGCAATCACAAGAGAAAGTAAGCCAGAGTTGAAGGCATAACACAGCTATTAGAACAAAATACACGTCTTGATGTTTGCTTCCGTAACAACTGGATTGCCTTGTTTGCTTTTTAATGAGAAATAGCAGGCAATAATGCCAAAAAAAGTATAAAAGACGTTATTTGCAGTAATGATGATACAAATGTGAAAAAGTTGAAAGGATGAAAAAATATCTTACCGCCATTTTTTCACCCTCTTTACTTTTTGAGATTTATATCTATGTATTTAGTCTCACTTCTATGTTATAACGTGTCATATTGATTTGATCACGTCTGCATTTCGCTGTTCAATCATTGAATGTGGCATAACACTCCTCGAAGAATAAGTCACAGTGCAATGCAGAAGGCAGAAATTAGAAGAATAGGACGGAAGTACCAAGTACAGTCCATTTTCCAAGTCGGTTTCACTGCGATTTGTTTTACTATGAATGTTGACCAACTAGCGCAGCTCGCGATTCTTCTTGCCATTAGGCTTACTAGGCGAATTCCAGTGTTTTTGGCACATAGCTACGGTAACCTCAGAAAAATCTCACACTGTCATCCTCGTCCTGGGCTGGGAAACGTGTAATGTGCAGCCCAAACTTTGCCTCATGCATAACCTCAATGATTCTGTTAATCGTTTTTTTTTTTTCTTTTCTTGGTGTTACAGCTTTGCTCTTCAGGTATAATCCTTATTGCATGTCTGTGCATTGCATATTAACGAAGGCTGTGGAATCAATTGAGTACTCATTTTCTTCGTTCTGCACGCCATGAAACGAATGGACAATAAGGCCAAGGAAAGTGTAGGAAAATTTGTGGTGTTCGATTGCAATCTCATAATTATGGTGCGAATATAGAGGAATATAGTGGATGAAAGGACAACTTGCTTTGGGTAATGTGTCTGGTGCTCTACCTCAGAAGCACCAATCAAGTGAACAGGAGGACGACCACCACTGTAGCTCACTTGGTAGAGCATCAGATGCATTGTCCAAAGGTCGTATGTTCAGTCGTTGCCGGTGGCAAGTTGTATTTTCGTCCTCTTAATTTCTTTACATTTATGCCCTAGTTACCACATTACAGGTAGAGGCTACAAATAATGTTTTTGTATGTCGGTTTCATTGTGTATTCCTCATGTGCTGTACTGCGTGTGTTGCATTAGTTAATTTAGCATCCGTCATTTCAAACTGTACATTTTGCTGCAATAACTTTTCGCAGGCAGCCATCAGCGACGCATTCCGGACGCCCGAGGTGATTCGGATGTTCGCAAAGAAGCAGCCTGACCAACTTCGCGAGCGCCTTTCGCAGCTACAGCGGGACGCCAAGATCGGCCGTCTCAGCGAGGACGAGTTGGCGCCGCAGAAGCTCGAGATCCTTGCCGCCCTCAAAAAGCTCAAGGCCAGCCTGCTTCCCGAAGAGGAGCACTACCTCGAGAAGCACGCTAGCAAGGCGCTGCTCGACTTCGACCAGGTCGGCGAGGATGCTGCAGATGCGAGCCGACTGCTTGATGTGGCCGGCTCCCAAGTCAAGGCCGCCGCACAGCGGTGACTTTCGTGTTCATCACATTTTGTCCTCATCAACTGTCCTGTGCGCCCCCGCCTCATGCAGATTTTTGCAAATGAACTTGTTGTTGGGCTAGTTTGTAGATGATTTCAAAATATTAATTTGACTTCAAACACACAATACATTCACGCACACGCACACACCCAGGCATTCAGTGCAGTGTGTGTTTGATGCCTAGGTGTGCCTGAGCGCGAACGTATCATGTGTTTGCGTTCAAATTAATATTTTTGCAACTTCTGAGGCGCTGGTAATGACGGTGTGCCTATTGGCAAAAAAAAAAAAAAACACTGAGACTAAGCATTGGGGCTGTCTCGTATCACGTGGTGTAGCGTTTAGTATATATAAGGGAATTTTGAAATGCTCCGAATGTTCGTGTTTTGCTGGCCACTATACAGGGGCGACTTTCATGTTTGTCATGGTTCGTCCCTTCTATAATGATTTTGTTCCCTACTGTTGCGTATTTTTGCAAGTTTCGAGGTGCAGGTAAGTATGACACACCCTTGGCAAAGCAAACTCCAGGGCTAAGCATTGCAGCTGTCTCGCATCACGTGGCACTGAAGTTGTCCTTCTAGACTGTTTGTGTGTTTAAGTGCACGAGCAGTGTAAAACACTGCTCTTGGTTTGGTATTGGCTTTTGCATATTTTGCAACTTTCGAGGTGCTCATAACGACAATGCACATCTCAACGAAGCTAGCATCAGGGCTAAGTATTGCGGCTCTTCCGCATCATGTGCCATTACAGTTTGTACCTTCTAGACTGCTTGTCTATTGGTCCTGTTGCGTATTATTGCAACTTTCGACTGTGCTGGTAATAAGTGTCTTGGCACAGGAAGTGCCAACGCTAGGAACTGCAGCTGTCTCGCAGTGTGTTTAGTATCTATGAAAGTTTTCCAAATGCACCGTACATCGGAGACTGCCATTCTTGTCACGTCTCAACCCTCTTAAATGTTTGCTTCCAATGCATGGTCCAGTCCGGTGCATTGATTGCAGCTTTTGAGCAGCTTGTAAAGATGGAGTATCAAGACTAAACAGTGCAATATACCCGTCTCATTCAAATATGGTGTTGTGTATAACATAGCGGAATGCCCTAATGTGGTTGCGCGGGTGTGTAATACGTTCCACATCTTTTGTCTCTTTCGGTTTTGTCAGGATGTGAGGTGATGATTTCACTTATTCCCATTTACCACGGAGTGTCTTAATATTACTAGAGGGAGGTCTGGCATCAGTCACCAAACGTGCAAATGAAGAGTCCTATGGAGGTTCGTCCTATTGTCGAAGTTGCGCTTTGTTTTGGCCTAGATGCATACAATACATAAAACGCACACAATGGACACTTACATTTTATTGACTGCAATTGGTATGAAGTCGTATGACAAACTTTCAAAGAATCTGTGTTCTGTTCACTGTTCCCACGTTGTCTAAACCATTACGCTTGTGCCACCTGTAGACAATTAGCACTCCACTTCTGGTTGGCTTTGAGTCTTTCAGGGTTGCTAAGGCCAGTGTTACGTCCATCCCATCCCGTTCAAGCTTCACCATTGCGTGAACAAAAGTTTGTCATGTCACATGTCCATGCAAAAAGATGCAACTGTTGAATCAGTCATGCTTGATCATATTCACTAGGGTACAGTCATGTCCGACCAAGCTTCACAGGAATGTATGAATCGCTTTTTTTTTCTTACAGTGCTATGCATAGTACATCACCAAAGATATACACAGCAAGTTTTTTACCGGAGAGTAGCTTAGGCCAGAATGTTTTTGGCAAGAAACTTCTTAGTAGAGATGCGTCAATATTAAAAAATTTGTAAATTGTTATTTGAATAATGCTACGATTTCTTGCCTTTGTATCAACTAATCAGCGTATATTAACTGAATATTTCTCAAATTGCTTTCGAATAACTTGGTGCACACAATAAAACAAAAGTTACGAAAGGTGCAAAAATATTTCATCCTAGAAATTTCAGTATAGAAACTACGAGAAGCTGTGTAACTGCTGAAAGAGCTCCGCTTGTTAGTACTGACATAAAATTTTCTAATCAACACGCCTGCCATCCTCTGCAAGATATGAATAGTAAATTTATTCAAGAGGGTAGTTAAATTGGCTTTAATGTGTATTCTATGCAAATGAGTGAAAACCGAGCACCTCACCACATCATCGTCAGCTTGGTTTTGACGTAAACAAACGACGAAGTATGTGACATGTTTGCGTTGTTTGCTATGCTCCCTGTTCGTGCTGTCTACCATAGTCATCAGTTGCATGTGCATGTGTTATGTGCATCACTCTTTTGTGTGCTCATGTTTCCAGCTGTTTTTAGAAAACAAAACAATAAAACTAGACACTCAGTCCTACATCTCTCAGCACTCCCAAAAACCAGAACCGCAAGTAGAAACTACAATAGCTTTCCCAAATAATTGATCGCTGTGCACTAGAGCAAATGGTGTTTTGAGTGATAAGTGGTTCGTTAGCTACTCACAGCAACAGAAGTAACAAGATACAAAATCTTCGTGTAGGTGCTCTTATTTATACCATGCCTGTTTTCTACTCCAATCTACACCAATCTTCTGAATTCCTTATTTCATTAAGCTTCTAATAAAGGTATTGTGAATGTTACAACACAAGATTTGTAGCATATGAACACGTGAAGATGATTTTGTGTTAATGATGGCTCTATTTTTTAAATGAAGAGCAATTCAAAAGGTAATTTTTTTTTCTTTGTCCTGACAGTACTCAAAAAGTATTATACAAGTATAGTACAAGCCTTGGTTTGATTGCAGTCAACCTAATTTCAGATTGCATTTTTTACCACTACTGGCTCATTTCTGCAGAGAGCAAAGGCATTTGCAAAATTCAATGCGTATCAATGACATCTGAGGTTTTTCATTCAAAAACCACGATATGATTATGAGAGACATCGTTATGAAGGGCTCCGGAAATTTCGACCATCTGGTGTGCTGGCATCGCACAGTACCCAGGCCTCAACCATTCGGGCTCCATCGAGATGGGACCACCGTGACCAGGGACGAACCCACAACCTGCGGGTCAGCAGCTGAGCACCACAACCACTGTGTCACTGCCGTCGACCCCAGTCCATATCAAGTTCAATTACAATCATATATGGACTGTACAGCATCAGTTTCAGGAATGAGTACGTTTGTGCATCTCTACTAATTAGTCGTTTGCTGAGAGTTTCAAAAGATTTGGTATCACTGTGCAAGGACTATGGACTTCGTTTTGTTCGAGTTGCAGGCCTTGTGAACACCCATTATTCTGTCAGGCTTCAACATACTTGTGTCATAAGTTGCAAATAAACGTCCTGTTCCAAGGAGGCATGTACACTTCTCCAAGACTGCCGCTGCAACCTTTTTCGGAGTGGGAATCCTCATCACAGATCTAGAAGAGTGCATTTACAACACACGGGAGGGGTGGGAGGCGTGCATCAAGATCATTTTCCTGGACAAACATCTGATACTTCACGCATGCACCGTGACCTCCTACAATTCCTAGCATGCTGACGGTAGTGGTGCACTGAACTAGTTGCCAACATTAACTTTTGCATCGTTTCCAGAAAGTGGTTGTTTCCTGACATTAACTTCAATGTTTGTTAGAAGCACACATTTCTTTTTCTTTTTTTAGAATGTGTTCTTGCACAGAGCACGCTGAACATCTGCACTATCTGTGAAAGAGGCTTTTTACAAGGTGGAAACATTGCTGTGGTTTGGCCTAGATATGTTTCAGCTCTGGACCTAATCTTACTAAATGAAGTCACAAACAAAATGTGAGAAAGAAACTTCGTTTTGCAAGTGATAACTTTATAGAGTGCCATTTGGCACCCCTAGTTATGTGGTTGCCAAAGACTAAAAGGTTAGGCCTCAGTTTAAGCTTGCAAGCACACATCGTGTCAATATTATGCTTCCTTACAGTAACGTCAATGAAGCAACATGTTCTAGGTAACCCTAATCTGTTGTCTCATTCCTCTGCGACTGCACATATGAATGAAACGCATAACTGGTATTTAAAACAGTACAGATAACGGAATTTTATTATGAAGCTGCCCAGAAGCTCAAGTACACACCAAAAGTTCACAATAGAAGTGTGAGACATTTTTCAGGCTATTTTTTCTTGCGTGGTGGAAGAACAAGCAGCCTTAGAGCTGAAAGAAGTCGTAGCAAGTACCAGCTTAAAGTAAGCAACGTAGCTCAAGAGAGGGCTTGCCACCTAAACACGTGTTTTAGCCGCCAAAGGACTCGATATGTGAAAGACCGGAGAAGCAAAGCTGCAATTTGACTGATTGAAAACAGCCTCCCCCATTGACAATCTCGACATTTCTAAAGAAGCTGGCAACTGTGTAGCCACTCGTGTAGGCCATGCAAGGCACCAAACAGTGATCACCACTAAGTGATTTTCCAAAACGTGTCTACGCTTCTGAAAAACTCCACGTCATTTGATTTTTATAATTCTTTCTTCAGCGGAAATACCTGATGGCATTACTCCTAATTCTAATTTGATTTTCTAATGCAATCTCTGTACTCCATATGTATGACAAATCACCTTTACAGCAGAACATTTTCCTTTTGTGCCTTTAAGAAAACTTTACCTTGAACTATGGCGTATGCTAATTAAATTCAATTTTGGCATTTCATGCCCAGAACCGCACTGTTGTGAGACCATACTACGAACTCCAGATTACAGACTAACCAAGTTACAGAAATACGGCCCACAAATACAGTACGGCAGTACAGTAGCTCTGAATCTTTTTACTCGTGCCATTGAAGCTACCTGCTTAGTGACAGTGCGTCCCTCTACAATGACCCAACTTTCACGCGTCTGCTACATTTGTGCAAGATAAGGAGTGTTTATACAAAAATTAATGAACTATGTGTAGTCCACGACCTTTTAAACTTGGGGATGTAAAGCGTATGTAATGCAGACGAAACATATGGTCTGCACCACGTCGGCACCTCACAATTCACTTTTCCACGTAAATGTGCTTGCACAACTAAACGTTTGTCGCGCACCGTAGAAGACTGCTTTAGAGAGATGCAAAGGAACATAATGTACTTCTTTTTTTCTATGTGCACCCTGTGCACTGCACACATGTTGCTGCATTACGCTCCCATCAGAGTACAGCCACGGCAACAAACACTATTCCTGCGACCTCAACTGCACCGCTCCAGCAGCCAATACACCATGGCATGCTTCACCATTGCACTATCCCAAGTCAACCCAAGATTCCAGGCTCACAGGAAAAGGTGCAACAAATTTGGCCTTCCCTTGAACAGCGAAAGCTGTTACGAGATCGCAACAAGGATCGCGTGCGCCGTAGTTGTCTGCCGCCGGCGATGCCTGTAACGACTATTGTCGGAAATATGAAAAAAAAAACTAAATAAAAATCTCCAAGGACGCAATGGGATTCGAACTATGGTCCCCTGCGTGCCAGCCCAGTAATCTATCACTGTGTCATGGAAGTTCTTGAGACGCCTGTGCAAACTGGCCTTGGGGCAGGCTCGATTTCAGAAAAGGAGTCTCGTTAATATGAGCAATAACTGGTTATAGAACAGCAAAGGAACAACCAAGTGTCAGGTACTGCAAATTACACAACGAGTGGGTTGTCAAATGCTCCAACTCATTACAAGAGCTTGATCTTGTTCACCTATAAACTGCGGTGCATACCCACTGTGGGAAATGGTGCCGGATTACAAAGGCTTCATGCATAATTCTTCATTATAAGCCAAAGCATGAAAAAAAAAAATTGCACAAAATCCCTTGCTAGCCCTTTCAGCCCTGATTTTTTATTTTGGTCAGATACACTTTTAGTGCGCGTTTTTCTCGTAGTTAGGACCTCAGAAGACCACAAACAAAAAATTGAGCCACTGGTACAAGCATTTTTGGATTAATTAACGTGGCACAAATTAGATAATTTGTGTCCTGTGATTGGAAAATGAAAAAAATGGCTTATTTTTTTCTGCCAATCAATGATGCATGCAAAATGGAAACCAACGTCTTACTTTTCAGCCTAATTCTCACTAAAACAGCTTCGGTACGTCGTCCCGAAAATGGCGCTTACCCGCCTTGACTTGCGCTTCAGGGCTTCAGGGAAGACTTCGGTCACGCTTCTTCTTCTTTGTGGCTGCTACCACCACAAACGTAATATTGGTACCGCAATATTGGTGTCAATTGCAGTGGGGATCACTGAAAAACTATGCCCTCAAGAATGAGCAGTACTGGTAACGTTTTCGAGATACTAGGGGAAAATTTGTGCGGTGGTGTCAATTGACACCGCCAGGGCCGTAAGGGCTAGTCTGAAGCGAGTACCACAGCCCCTCCAAAGAATGACAAAGGATGGCATAGTGAATGCCTGCCTACTACACAATGAATGATGGCGTACTGCAAACGTGCTTGCAGCATCTACCCAAAGAGTGTTAAAAAAAGGCTCTCGAAAGGCTGCTCTTCTAGTTTTCACTGTGACAATGCTGCGCGTTCAGCGCAGGCCTGGTGGTTTTTTACAGCAAAAGCTGGTATGAGACAACAACAGCCAATTTCGATTGCTGTTGTATTACGGATGCCACTGCTGCTGCCGGTGTCTGCAACCATTATCGTCCAAAATTAGGGGGAAAGAAAATGTTCCGGACTGGAAGGGATTTGTAGCTGGGAAATCTGCGTGGCAGATAAGTATGCTACCGCAGAGCCACACCACTGCTTGAAAATTCCCCTCAGAAAGACCCTATCATGAGCAGTGTAAGTAATGACATTTACACGTAATATAGTGTTGTAGAAGAGTAAAATAATAGCCAAACATCGCAGAATGTCAAGTCCAAAATGAATGAGTCGATTGTGCTTCAAACCCATTAAAAAGGAACTCTGCCATACTTTGTTATCAGCCACACAATTAACAAACTGCATAAATGCCTTACAGATGAGTAGCTGCTACCTTGCTACTCTGCAGCATGACGAATAACGGCATTGTGGCAGCTTCTCTATCTCAAAATAATTACGGTTTATGACAAAGTGAATACCTTGCTAGTGTACGGACAGTAGTTGCTCCAAAAGAATTTCACAACAGGTTCTAGATAAGCTACCAGTATTTAGTCTTTCACTGTGACTGTGCTGCAGTGTTCTGCCCAGGCCTGGCAGCTTTTTAGAGCAAAAGCAGTTACAAGATCGCAACAGTGATGCAGTTGACCACTACACCGGCGGTGTCCCTAACTGCCACTGCTCGAAATACGAAACGAAATTTAAAAAAAAAAGAATGTTCAGGAGACTACGAGACTTCAACCCTGGGCCCTCTATGTAAGCCACAATGTGTAATTCAGGTCACCGCATTAACATATGCAATACAGCGTGGTAAAATAGTAAAATAACAATTAGCCGTCGCACAATGCGAATTGTGCAATGAGCGGGCCGACGAACGCTTCGAACCCATTACAAAGAGCTCGGCCATAATTTCTCGTGATTAGCCTCAGCATTACGAAGTGCACGTAATATCTTACAGCTGTGTAGCAGGTACATTGCTGCTTTGCAGAATCGCGAAATATTAGGCACAGTGGGTGCTTTTCTACTTCGCAAACACTTTGACAATCTATGGTGTAGAGTGTGCCATGCAGGTGCACTTGTGTAAGTTGCCCCCAGAGAGTTTACAAAACGCTCTTGAAAAGCCGCTCGTTCAGCTTACACTGTGACTGCGCTGCTTGTTCCATGCAGGCCTAGAATTTTTATTTTACTTTATTTTTTACACTTGTGTATGGTTGAACACTTTTTATTCCCATGGCAAGGCATTGACAAAACATGTTCAACTATAGCCACTGCATTTTTTTGGCTGGATTACAAATTTCAACAGAACAGGCTTGTCAAGTACACCACGTCAGATATTGGAACTGAATCACATCACTGGAATACTTTAAAAAAGACAGAAAGAAGATAACAATACCAGACACATTATTACATATCAATTTGCTGTAAAACAATATAGCCAAGTTTTATTTATTAACTGCTTTTAAGCTATGATCTGAATTGCAGTTTCAATGCAAATTGTCACATTGTAGTTTTGAAAAACTAAGGTTATAAAATTTCCATTCTGCAGAAATCCAGCAGTTAACACCACTTTCAATTAAATATATTCTAATAAATCTGAAATACGCACTTATTATATTAAGCTAGAAAAAAAAAAGCTGCAAGTACTCTCTCTAAACACGCTCTTCAAACAGATTTACAGAAACCACAAAAGCGACATAAAGCTAGCTGCATTAGTTATAGTACACGGTGGGACTTTTATTTGCGCCAAACTGAAACATGCCAAATGCTAGTTTCCTGAAAGGCCCACCTTTGATGTTGCACACTTCAAAAATAAAAAACCCGGGCTTCGGGATAAAAACAAAGCTCTACTAAATAGCATGAGAGGTGTTGCATAGCAAAGAGCTTAACACAGCAGCAAAATGCAAACAAATCCAACCACTTGTGCCTCGCTAACATCAATGCTTCAAGGCGCGCACTACTGTTTGCCTCTCAACAAGAATTTAAAAACATTTCCTAGGTAATGTGCCAAACACCTGTTGTCACAAAAAAGCACACTGGTTGCCTTTCGAACATGTTAAGTTTGCAAGACTCCTGTACATTGCTGTTCGAAGAAAATAAAAAGGGTGGGGGAAGGGACAACTTCAACACCGCATGAAAGGGCCAACATTGGAGCTCACATTGCAGCGATAGTTCACGCATTGTATACACAAAGCTCGTGCACAATTTTGCGCAGCGTCTTTCCCTTTACACTGTGCAGAATAATAATGGGGTCAGTTTCAACTGTTGAAGCACGACGCACTGCACTTCCAAATGCACGTTAACACACCTGCGTTGATCGCAGTCCGCAAAAGTGGCGACAACTCTCAGATGCGGAAAAAAACCCACAACGCTGTCAACATGAACGGCACCAGCTCTAGTCCCGAACCAAGTTATTGGACCAACTTCCACTTACAGAGAGCCTGCTACAAAACTAGCCAGCTGGGGGAAAGACATCCATACGCGAGCATACCCTTTACGCAAGGTATAACTACAGAAAAAAGCCCTTTAAAAACTACCCGTTGTTCCATACCAGAGCGTTTGATGCCTATTGCATAAATATTAAAACCAACACGTTAGATCATGTGAACATCAGTGAAGACTTGTTGGAACCTCATATGCATGGGAATTAGCAAGAACTGCAGAACCGAAACATAACTGTAAAATCCTTGCTGATCTTTTGTTCTCGCTACAATGAGCAGACGGCAGGGGTGAAGGTGCTGTAGAAGAACAAAACGAAAGAAATAACTAAAAAATGCAACAGAAATGATAGCCACTCTCAAGTTACTGTAACGCACACTGAAGCTGGCAGTAAAATACAAATGGGCCCCTCTGTACACCATCGCACCATTGCATGGTTTATTAACTCATAAGCAATCGGAGCATCAATGCGCACTGCCACAAAAAAAGAATGCTCAAGCACCCCCCCTCCCCCCCATTATGCGATACTGAGCCTCCTGGAAACTTGTGCAACAGGAACTTAAAAAGAAAGATGTCGCGTGTAATGTGGCAGAGTATCGGGAATGTTGGGGCCTGAAAGGCCTTCGAGGTTTCACTTGGATCTCGTGCATTCGGAACGACAGCGGGTGCTAAGTGGAAAATGCACCGAGACATCCATGGTCTGTTCTAAGCTGTAAACCACAGGAAAAATTTACAATGATGGGCTCCAAAAAGCTGGCCTTGCAAGGTCGTACATGAGACTACTGAGGTATAACTTCTAAGAACACTGCTTCACATGTGAGCAAGCTTCAGTCAATCGAGACATATGTGCAGTGGACAAAAAAAAGAAAGACCTGCAAGATAAAAGGACAATTCACGCGCTGGGCTCAGTCAGCGCAACAAGAGTCATCTGCACATTATCACACTTTTTGTTGTCCTCATAGCCAACCACACAAGGTGCAACCAAAGGCTTAGTCTGCTTCGTCTGTAGAATTCTCATCCCACGTCACCGTGAATGTCCGTTTGCTTCTCAACCACAAATTATGGCCCGACGAAGATGTACTAGGTTGGTCTTGGACAGCAGCTGCGACAGGTTGGGTGGGTAAAGAAGAGGTGCCGCTCGCTGCTTTAGCCGTCACCGCTGCTGAGCTTTGGGCTGCCGGTGCCCTTGCCCGTTTCCGTCGCATCATGGCCATCCTCCGCTGCAGACGCTGTGTCGCCCTGTCGACACCGGCGTTGTCAGAGTCTGTGTCACTCGCAGTCGACGTGCCAGAGTCACTTGACCAGAACTGGAGCAGACGCTTCTTCCGAGGCACAGGTCTGCATTTCCTGGTGGCGGGGGGCTGTGAGGGTGCCATCGCTGAAGGTGGCGCAACCGTGGGTGGCACTCCAGATCGGCCATCGCCTTCGTCCGACGAAGACAACTCGATGAAGATTGGCGTCCTCGGGCGAATTTGTACAGCAGGTACCGGCACAGCAGGCCCGACCGTGCTCACTATCATGCAGTCCGAGTCATCCGAATCCGTCTCTACCAAGGTGACTGTTGTATTGTGAAGGCCACTGGGGCCTGGAAGGCTGAAGTCCCGGCGCGCTGAAATCCTCAAAGGTGACAGACTGTTGACGAGAGGAGTGGTGTCCTCGGACGAAGAGTCGGGCGACTGCAAAAACTGCGCAGCGGGCGTGCCGCGCGCAACGACGTTTGCCCGCGTGTCGTACACGGCCACTCGATCGTAGGCGACCATGTCGAGTGGGGACGCAACAAATGCGGCCAGCTCGTGCAGAAAGTGTGCCGTTCGAGTGCCAAAGAAGGGCCGCACGTGCTCAGCAAACTCGAGGCAGCACACCTCATAGCGGGTGATGAGCGCGAGCACGAGTTCAGTAGTGAACGTGATCTGTGCCTCACCACTGCCTAGGAGAGCCACGAGTTCACGGTTGAGCCACGGGATGAGACGGTGCGTGCACGCAGGGTTTTCGCGGAAGAATGCCGGTGAGAAGTGGCGTGCCGAGCGCCGGTTGTTTGGCGGGCACACCCACAGGTCCAGCTCGTACAGGCTACGGCGTTCGGTGCTCGATGTGGGCAGGGGACCTGCGTGGGTGATGGTGGCTGGAGCATTGCGGGATGTCGAACGACCCGACCTGAGTGGGAGAAAAAAAATTTACCTCAGAAGATGCTCCCGGCAAAGGTCGTGGCACTAAAGGCTCTGTTACACTCCGCTATTTGATTGCGCGCGTGTGCCAGCGTTTGTTTCATCGTGTCACGCTGACGATGCCACGCCAGGCACAGATCTGCCTGACATATACTTGCAGCGCGCGTCGCGCTACGTTGCCTTGAGGCACTCGCGTTTGAGCGTGCCTAGCATCCCTCCGTCACGAAGAGATGCAGATGCAGTGCTGTCTAGGTAACGTAGTCGGCGCAAAATGCAACATGCTTCATTTCGCGCCCGCTGCAGTCGGGCCGCACTGACAGACGCTGGTCGCGTCGGTCGCGCCTGTTGTCGGACTAGAATGCTCGAGTTTCGCTAGCGTAGCACCGTTGCGCCCAGCACGCGCACGCGTCAACGTTACGTCGGAGCACATATATCAGGCCCTTAAAAAATTAACATTTTTGCAGAGTTAGCTTTGACCAGCATTTTGGCTTGTGTTTCAGGTTGAAGTTCCTTTATTACCAAAATGAGTACAAAGGGTTGCTTGCATACCATATAAATGGCAGTAAGGTCTATTTAGGACGAGTTTTTTAGGCTTACCTAGGTGTCTCCTCTTGCCTTCCACTACGCTTTCACTGCACAGAACTAGCGGCCTTCATTATAGGACCAAAAGAAGAACAGTTTATTTTCCTTGCTCGCCACAGGGGTCTAGTCATGGTGCTTAACAGCTGACCCATAGGGCGAGGAATCGAATCCCGGCCTCAGCGACCACATTTTCGACAAAGGTGAAAATGCTTAAGACCTGTGTAGTACTTAGGTAGATTTAGAGTCTCTGAGCGATTTTTTCGACCAGACGGGGAACGCGGAATAGCCCGAAAAATCGAAAAATCCGAAAAAATGGTCAAGCCGCAAAAATGAAGTTTACCGAGATTAGAAAAAGCCCCCAAAAATTCCCAATAATGCCATGCTCTATGCTGTTCTTGGGGACAAGCAACGTTGGTTTTATTGGGGCTACGGTAACGTCGCTAGTAATCGCATTGGTGCTGCGGCCAATCGTTGCGAGCGGCAATGTTGGTGGCTCCATGTAACCACGCAAGACAAAACTCGATGCCAATCGCAAAAAAGATGCATGCAACTTCTTGGTGCCTGTTTGGTGAAATTGAACAACGCAGTCGGGGCTTCTTTTACATGTGCCGGCATCACACAGTATGTGGGCCTTCAGCATTTCGCCACTATCAGAATGCCGCAGCCGTGATCGAACCCACGTGTTTTAGGAGCATCGTGACCACGGAGTGCTTCTGAGTAATTGTGAACAGCAGGGAGCATGTGACATGCACAAGAGCACACCAATGACACGACCACGTGCGCAATGACAATGAGAAAAACAAATGCCCAGAAAATAAAAACAGCCTGCTGGCATATTAATGATGATGATAAGGCTCACTGAAAAAGAAAAGTTTTGCATGCTTCTGATCTCGGAGGCTAAACTAGTCACCGCAAGCTAAACTCGACCAATACAACGAAAAAATCCAATATGGCAGCTTTTAAAATTGAACTTTGGTACCTAAATTCACCAAAAAAAATCTGTCGCAAAAATGAATTATTGCAATGGGAACCTTGACAGTGCATTTGTGAAGTGCAAAATATCCAACAAGTCCGAATTTTCGGAGTCCCAAAATTTGTCGCCGATTGTATGTGCATGTTAAAGAACCTGAAATGCTAAAAATTTCTGGAACCACCCTTCCGTTGGGTTCGAAGTGCAAGCAGCATTGAAGAAGAAAAGAAAGTGAAGCACTTATGAACGGTACATCTTTATTTAACAGAATAACCACATAGTTTAGCCAGCCAGATCTTGTCACACGCAGTCCACGATGGAGGCCTAAGTGCACTATGGAGGCCTAATTAGAGCCATGCTAGTTAGTCTTCCTTCAACCCTAGTTGTCTTTTACAACTCAAAATACAACTATGACAGAAAATAAGCTCACATGCGCAGTGCTGCTTAATTCTTTCTCTCTCTCAGCAAGGATGAGCTTATAGAGATGTACACACGCACATACACTCTAAAAAGTTTTCCGGAGTAACTACGCAGTTACCGAGAAAAGAGCTCTTTGCTCCTCCAAACGACGAAATGTGCGCAAAAGATTGCACACGGCACTGCAAGAAGGGGTGGTTTCCTCCTTGTAGAGGAGAGCACCCGTACTTTGGGGTAACTGCAGGAATGTTCGTGCCGTGTGCAAACGACTCATCGGTGTCTACACAAGCATGTTTCATTTCAGACGGTTCTGTGGCGTAGTGCGATGTAGTGGTTAGTGTACGCGCATGCTGACTGAGTGGTCATAAGTTGATTGATTGATATGTGGGGTTTAACGTCCCAAAACCACCACATAATTATAAGAGATGCCGTCGTGGAAGATTGGAAATTTCAACCACCTGGGGTTCTATCATGTGCACCCAAATCTGAGCACACGGGCCAACAGCATTTTCGCCTCCATCGGAAATGCAACCATCGAAAAGCTGATATATATGTATCCCACCTGAAGAGTGGGGTAGGTTGTCCCCCTCCCCCCTACTCTCAAAAGAGTTGGTACGAAAGAGAGAGGAAACATCAATGCTGTCATCACAGCAGCTCACACACAGCCACACAATTTGCCTTGAAAATATCGGCTCAGACGATGACGATTGCCAGATTTATATGCGGAGCTCCAAAGGCTGTCGCCGTGTCCAAACATGTCGGAGATGTCTGCTGAGCTGTCTGGAGCCATATGACAAAGTGGCGCAAGGATGTTTACCCGGCAGCTTCCAGCACTGGCTGCACCGTGGCACTACAGGGGCACTGCTCTGAGATCGCCGACATATTCGGTTGGTACACTGCCTCTCTTGCTCAGATTGTGAGCTGTCTTGGCATCTGGTGACTCTGAGCCACAGGACCGATGCGGCCAACCGAATATGCCATTAAAAAAAAGGAAAAATACACTCCTAGCCCACAAGCAGTGAACAAAATGTGCCCCGAACAATTTTTCGCCATAACACCGACCAAAATAAGAGCAATGAGAAAAAAAAATGCTCTCAGTGAACACAAAGTATCTAATTTCGCAACCCTTCCACCCATGCTTTTTCAGAATGACGCAAGACTGAATCAGCCCCTGGGACAGCGTTCAAGTTGGAATCCTCACAAGTTGCTTTCTGCACTTCGATAAACAACGGCGCAGCACATGCATCCAAATTCACAGAAGGCACCTAACGCGCAAACTGACTTGGTCCGCATGCCGCTGCTGTGTGTGATCCCCGACAAGGCGTTCAGGACAGAGTCTAACAAATTTTGCAACCCCTATGCTGCTTTTTTTACAAAAATGCAAGCCTGAATCAGCCCCCGTGAATACGTTCAAGTTGGAAGTTGCCCTTTGCGCTTCAATAATCGACACAGCACACGTACATCACAGAAGGCACTTAACCCTCTACTGTTGAGTGCCACGAACTCGCGGCACACCGAAAAGCTTTAGGCAAGCAAGTCAAAAAATATATGCCGCCTTTAATGCCGGCTGTCAAGCACTCTCGGGCAACGTAGCTTTCAGCATGAAAAATCTAGCATCGTCTCGTCTAAGGTATTTTATGCTATCATCATCATCATCATCATCATCAGCCTGGCTACGTCCACTGCAGGACAAAGGCCTCTCCCATGTTCCGCCAGTTGACCCGGTCCTGTGCTTGCTGCTGCCAATTTATACCCGCAAACTTCTTAATTTCATCTGCCCACCTAACCTTCTGTCTCCCCCTAACCCGCTTTCCTTCTCTGGGAATCCGGTTAGTTAATGAGGGTGGCGATTTGGGCTTGTTGGTATGGTTGCATGATGATGGATGGTAGCGCAGACAACGAACACGGACAAGAGAAGGCGTTGTGTCTATGTGCCTTCTCTTGTCCGTGTTCGTTGTCTGCGCTACCATCCATCATCCGGTTAGTTACTCTCAATGACCAGCGGTTATCCTGTCTACGTGCTACATGCCCGGCCCATGTCCATTTCCTCTTCTTTATTTAAACTATGATATCCTTAACCCCCGTTTGTCCCCTAATCCACTGCGCTCTCTTCTTGTCTTTCAAGGTTACACCTACCATTTTTCTTTCCATTGCTCGCTGCATCGTCCTCAATTTAAGCTGAACCCTCTTTGTGAGTCTCCAGGTTTCTGCTCCGTAGCTAATTACTGGCAAGATACAGCTGTTATATACCTTCCTCTTAAGGGATAATGGCAATCTACCTGTCATAATTTGAGAGTGCTTGCCGAATGTGCTCCACCCCATTTTTATTCTTCTAGTTACTTCAATCTTGTGGTTAGGCTCTGCAGTTATTACCTGCCCTAAGTAGACATAGTCCTTTACAACTTCAAGTGCACTATTACCTATCTCGAAGCGCTGTTCCTTTCCGAGGTTGTTGTACATTACTTTTGTTTTCTGCAGATTAATTTTAAGACCCACCTTTCTGCTCTCCTTGTGTAACTCCATAATCATGAGTTGCAATTCGTCCCCTGAGTTACCCAGCAATGCAATGTCATCGGCGAAGCGCAGGTTACTAAGGTGTTCTCCATTAACTCTTATCCCTAACTGTTCCCATTCTAGGCTTCTGAAAACCTCTTGTAAGCACGCGGTAAATAGCATTGGGGAGATTGTGTTCCCTGCCTTACACCCTTCTTGATTGGTATTCTGCTGCTTTCTTTATGAAGCACTATGGTAGCAGTTGATCCCCTGTAGATTTCTTCCAGAATGTTTATATATACTTCATATACGCCCTGATTCCACAGTGTCTGCATGACGGCTGATATTTCTATTGAATCAAACGCCTTCTCGTAATCTATGAAGGCTATGTATAGTGGTTAGTTATACTATGAGCATTTCTCTATTACCCGATTGATAGTATGAATGTGGTCAATTGTTGAGTAGCCTGTTCGAAATCCTGCTTGTTCCTTTGGTTGATTGAATTCTAATGTTTTCTTTACTCTGTTAGCAATTACCTTTGTAAATAGCTTGTACACTACAGAGAGCAAGCTGATCGGCCTGTAATTCTTCAAGTCCTTGTCATCTCCTTTCTTATGTATTAAGATGATGTTAGCGTTCTTCCAAGACTCTGGTACCCTTCCCGTCAGGAGACACCTCGTAAACAGGGTGGCTAGTTTTTCTAACAATCTGTCCTCCATCTTTCAGCAGATCTGATGTTACCTGATCCTCACCAGCAGCTTTGCCTCTTTGCATGCTCTCCAGAGCTTTTCTGACTTCTTCTATCATTACTGGTGGGGTGTCATCTGGGTTACTGCTAGTTCTTATAGTATTAAAGTCGTGCTTGTCTCGGCTACTGTACAGATTTCTGTAAAACTCCTCCCCTATTTTAACTATCCTATCCATATTGGTAGTTATTTTGCCTTCTTTGTCCCTTAGTGCATATATCAGACTTTTGCCTATCCCAAGTTTCCTCTTCACTGCTTTGAAGCTTCCTCCGTTTTTCAGAGCGTGTTCAATTCTCTCCATGTTATACCTTCTTACATCGCATACTTTTCGTCTATTAATCAACTTCGAAAGCTCTGCCAGTTCTATTTCGTCTCTTGTACTTGACTCTTTCATGATTTGACGCTTTTTAATTAGGTTCTTCGTTTCCTGGGAAAGCTTGCCAGTGTCCTGTCTAACTACCCTGCCTCCAACTTCCACTGCACACTCCGTAATGATACTCGTCAGATTATCATTCATTGTATCTACGCTAAGGTTGGTTTCCTCACTAAGAGCCGAGTACCTGTTCTGTAGCGACACTCTGAATTCCTGTACTTTCCCTCTCAGTGCTAGCTCATTGATTGGCTTCTTGCGTATCAGTTTCTGTCGTTCCTTCTTCAAGTCTAGGCGAATTCGAGACCGTACCATTCTATGGTCACTGCATCGTACCTTGCCAACCGCTTCCACATCCTGCACGATTCCTGGGTGTGCAGTCATAGTCTATTTCGTTCTTATTTTCGCCATTAGGGCTCCTCCATGTCCACTTGCGGTTTTCTCGTTTTCGGTAGAAGGTATGCAAAATCCGCAAATTATTGCGTTCTGCGAATTCTACTAGTAGCTCTGCTCTGGCGTTTCTAGTGCCGATGCCATAATCTCCTACTGCCTGGTCTCCAGCCTGCTTCTTCCCTACCTTTGCATTAAAGTCGTCTACCTTCACCTAGTCGCCTATTAAAGTCGCCTATTAAAGTTCCCTACCTTTGCAGTATCACTATAGTATACTGTGTTTTTACCTTACTCATTGCCAATTCCACGTCTTCATAGAAGCTTTCAACTGAAGCGTCATCATGGCTGGTTGTAGGTGCGTAAGCCTGTACTATTTTCATCTTGTATCTTTTATTCAGTTTAATTACAATACTTACCACCCTTTCATTAATGCTATAATATTCCTCTATGTTGCCAGCTATGTTTCTGTGAATTAGGAACCTCACTCCCAGTTCTCTTCTGTCTGCCAAGCCCCGATAGCAAAGGACGTGCCCATTCTGTAGCACCGTATAGGCCTCATCTGTCCTCCTAACCTCACTGAGCCCTATTATATCCCATTTAACACCCTCTAGCTCCTCGAATAGTACAGCTAGACTTCCCTCACTAGATAAGGTTCTAGCGTTAAACGTTGCCAAGTTCAAGTTCCAATGGCGGCCTGTAGTCCAGAGATTCTTAGCACCCTCTGCTGCGTTGCAGATCTGACCGCCGCCGTAGTCAGTTGCTTCGCAGCTGCTGAGGACTGAGGGCCGTGAGTTATTTGGCGTATGCATGTGGGAGGTAGCGGCCATATACTGCACCAGGGTGGCCAATCCTTCTCTGGTGAGGGAGTGCGTTCCCGGCGGTGGTTACCGGTGAGGCCGCACTGCTATACAGACAGACAAACAACATTACTTTGATCCTGAGAAGCGAGGAAACGGGCCAATTAGGTGGGTCCCCACCCATGCCATGCCTCTCCGCTCGTTCACGTGCCCTAGGACAGTCTGAAGCAGAACCTTTTGTCTCGGATCTGCAATTGCCGTTGTCAAGTTTTCTTCTCTTTTAACGTCTTGTAAGCAGAGCATGATTGACTCAAAGAACAACATTCACCACAATGTGGGCAAAGTGGATCAACTTCCGGATGAAGCAGGACCCTGTCTGAAGCATGGCGTGATACTTGCTATCTTAGGAGCTCATAATGAGGAAAGAGACAAGTCTGTCGCTCTTCTCAGTAATGAGATGTTATCTCGTGAAAAGTAACAAAAGGATCACTGTGGATGAGCTCTCCCGAACTCCCGAGAGACACCAGCCCGTCGCGGTAGGTGAAACCTCACACATGGTGGTAGGCTATCTCATTTGGGTTGAGGTGACCCAGCAGTATGTCTGGTCCCACGTGAGCTGAAAACCAGACTATGTGACGAAGAATGTTAAAGGGAGGTTTGCCACGGAGAATCCTGGCTGCCTCTGATACTGTCAATCTTGATGCAAACGCTTCAACGACCGCTCTAAAATGTTTCCATTCCAAAGAGCTTTGTATGAAACCCTAGCCCTCGCTAATCTACGACCTTTATTGTATTTGAGATGGACATTCCTTGGAAAAGGGCCAGCAATAAAAACCTCGTCAGGCAAACAAGTTGCAAGGTTTCTCCCCGATTAAAGATAGAACGAAAACTTGCCTCATCTGGCAGTTGTCTTAATGTTTGAAATTTGATAACTAAATTATTTGTGCCGACCTTTAGGTTCTACTATTTCAGAAGGGGTGTTATACACTCCCAACTTCGTGAGCTTCTCTGTGCTAGTTGTCAATGAGACACCGAGCAGCTTTTTGACACTTTTAACCCATAAGTGTGTCCAATTTATCCCTCTCTATTTCTATCCAATTAAGAGCCGCAATTACGTTAATGATATGGCTCCTGAGGAAAGTGTGAGCCCCAAGGAGGATATCCTCGCCTATACCGCGCCCCTGTTGTTGGACACTCGCATAATTAATCTCACAATGTTCTCCGTTTTTGTCATGAGATGAGCTAGACTCCTTGTTCCTCGTGTTCTAGCCCTTAGAGTCTAATAAAACTGCCACAACTTTAATAGAACCTACTCTGGCAATTGTGCGACTGTCCTTGGTAAAAACTCTAATGGGCACCTGATCGAGTGGGACGAGTCCCTTGGCACCTCGTTGAGCCTGCCTGAACAGCGGGAGCTCTGACTTTTCCGGTCAATGCTACCGTCCAGTACCTTCCGAGAAAGACTCCGTGATATCCAGATCCTCCAGTAAGGCTTGTTCAACTGCCGCCTCCGATCCTTCGGCACACCAGATTACAATGTCATCAGCATTGTAAAGCGTAGGAAGTTGATGATGGCATCCGACCGCTGCCACAGCATTGTGAAGGGCTCGAGACCGATGGTGATTACGGCGGGTTTTCTTTAGGGAAGCTGGCTCCCCGCCGTCCCCATAGCTGATCTTCGCCAGTGAGGACACGTATTTGTAGAGATAGAACGAAGGTTTATTTACATGATAGATGAAAGATAGGAACTGTACAAGGATTCAGAAGATCCCGAATTATGTACAACAGAGATTCAGTCCATGATTCAGCTCATGATTCCGCATTATTTACAAAAATGCTTCGGCTTTTTATAGCCCGCCGTCACCGCCGTCCGAAGGAGGCGGTGAGCACTCTCGCCACAAATCAGGTGACGAAGTCTCAATGGTCCACCCACCAGAAAGGGTGCAGATATTGCACCACTCGGCTAGGCAAAACGGTCCAATGGTAGCACGAGTGCACCACACAATGCAGTGCCTTCAAGGCCCCTGTCTTGAAGGCACTGCAGGAAAAGGAGGTAGAGTCCGGAGAACCCGTTCAACAAAAGGCTTGTCTAGCGAAGCTTTCGTTGTGGCCCGACCAATTCCTGGAACGTCTACGGGACAGCGTCTTGCAGACTGGGCGCCGATGGGGTTGAAAGCATCCTAGCAGACAGGCTTACGCACAAGGGCGTCTGCCCAGACGAATTGCCGGGCCAAACGTAACGTGCCGGGCTCCTCCGTCGCCCGGAAAATCTCGGCTGGCCAGCGCTCCCAACCGCTGGGCACGAAGAGAATGGCTGGTGACGAGGTCGATGGCCTGGCTTAGAACCTCCAGCTGCGAACTTGCAACTAACTCCCAAACTACTTCACAATGACTGACAACAGCAAAAAGAACCACACAACCCAATACCATGCCACAGTCAAGTACATTGGACTCTCTTAAAACCTTCCAGGCTTCTCAAAAAACACAAACAAAAGAAAAACCTGTACGCTAAAATTTTGACACCATTTTGTGCTGCCAAAGTTACAACATTCATGGAAGTGGATATGCTTACAAAATATGGAACACTTTAACGTGCGCAGAAAGCACACAAAGACAAATACAATTTGGCCACAGATAACCATATTCACACTCTAACTAGCTTTCTCCTACCATCCGTACTACTAAGTTGTAACTTACATTTGCTAACTTCATGACTAACTTCATGACTACACTCTAACTAGCTTTCTCCTACCATCCGCACTACTAAGTTGTAACTTACATTTGCTAACTTCATGACTAACTTCATGAAACACAACCAACTACAATGGTTTCACACGAATGCTGCCAGACCCTATACACAAGGTATCGGTGCGCACTCTTCATTCTCTCAATACATACTTTCAAGGCGTAGTTGCAAGTATCTACTTGTAGGACACCCCGGAGCCAACGAAAACTCCCACAATAGATTGTCACAATAGATCGAACTGTGTCTTATAAATCCTTAAAACGTATTCCTAACCTTATCGTTCGGTAAAGAGCAATGCTAAGCTCAAGAGATCACATGATCCCTAAGCACTCACTAAAACAACAAAAGAAAATAAACCTTGTATATTGATTGATATGTGGGGTTTATTGTCCCAAAACCACCATATGATTATGAGAGATACCGTAGTGGAGGGCTCCGGAAATTTCGACCACTTTGGGTTCTTTAACATGCACCCAATCTGAGCACATGGGCCTACAACATTTCATCCTCCATCGGAAATGCAGCCACCGCAGCCGGGATTCAAACCCGCGACCTGCGGGTCAGCAGCAGAGTACCTTAGCCACTAGACCACCACAACGGGACAAGCTCGTATACTAACACGCTCATTTGCTGAATGTAGCCTCATGTCAGCCCGTTTTTAAAGAACGCACAGGACTTTGCTATGCGCCCTAGCACGACATCATACTTGCATTCAAAGAACGCTAGCATACCAACACACACCTAACCATAGAACATATCTCTATAACTTAGGCACCACTAAACACGCATCTGAACATAAATGTTCACAAGGAACAGCAAACAATGAAAAATAGCGCTAGATGCCATACACGTCAAGAGCGCCTAACAAAACCTGCGCAAGTTTTGTGCCAAAAACCCTGTATCAAATGATTCTCAAACATGAGCATTTCGACAATTGCTTTTGGTTTTGTTCTAAAACCTCCTTTAACAATGCTCATTTACTTTCTAAAGACGGTAGAAAACCTCCCGCTACACTAAAGGGCACGACGCAAACTTCAGCTCCTCTCGAGAATGTTACCACGCTTTCAAAATTACCTGGCGTACAGATCTTCATTCACGAATAACGTGCTCTTACATGAAAAAAAAAGTCATTGCACGCAGTCGGTTGACTGATGCGGGTCACTGCATCCGCATAATGCTGAACAACTTGACTCGAAATTCATATAAATTTTACAAAATAGTATTGAAGTGAAAATCTAACTAAACAAACAAGCAATGCAGATGACACAGGAATACTACCTTAAAACCAAAAATAAGCAAACAAATATATGCTTCTAAGAAAATTCCTGTATTCTGCGTTGTCCAGCTTACAGCTGTCCCTCACTCTGCAATTGTACCCGCGACGGTCGTGGTCTTGGCGGATATTCATGAAGCCTGAGACTACACGGGTGCACGTGCTACCAACTAAACTGCACAGTCACGCATCATTCGCGATTTCAGCCTGCCTCTGTCAGGTTCGTGGAGGGGAACAGAGCAATGCCTGGAAAAGAGTGGCCATGCCCTCTTTGGGCTCGCTCCCGTGCGGTATTTAGCTATTGTGGCTTTTCTTCTAGGATCCCTTTGACACTCCCGTCCCCGCAAAGCTTTAAATCTCCAGCGTGCATTCCGTCGCGCGGATGCGCACTGTGGCCTACCCTTTCGCCGCCTTACTTCACGCCACAAAGGCCTTTTCGTCAAACTGGCCGATAACTTACTCTTCCGTCGTTCGCCCGGCTGATTGCTATCTCTTTCATCCCTTCACTTTCTCGCTTGCGTAGGCTTCCCTCCTATACGGCGACGTTTGCAACTGACCTGTCCCGCACTGCTTTGAAATTTGTCGCAGGTTGAGTCATCAATGGTTTTACAGCTCAACGGCGCACCATGAAACTTGCTGTGGATGGAATCGGAAGACTGGTGCTTTACACGAGATTCCATTTGCGAATCCGCTTTCTTTTTACATTTCGTCCGCCGGCTCTGACGCATACAAACCGAGTTTGACGCCGATGCAGAACCCCTAGTTCCGTTCACTACGCTCAAACGTGTAGAGCCTTTCTTTACACCCGTAGTGTCTTTTTGTCTCCTTCACAACTTTCCAACGTCGCTATCGCCTGCGCCGCTTCCTGCGGTTTGTTTCCAAGCCTCCCGATTTCATCTCAAGCTCGTCAACTCTCTCACAGCTTTGGTCAGCTGTCTCTCTCGCGGGCAGTCTAAATGATTTTCGACTAAATCATCTTTATTCTTACACTCTAGACTGGCGGACAGGTTAACGCACTTAGGAACAGTGCGGCTGTTTTCCTTCAAACAATCTAGCTCGCCTGGCTGCAAGCAGTCCACAACCGTACTGCTTTCCTCACTCTCTGCATTCACTGACTCTCCTGAGCTTTCTCCGGTGTTCGTGATCACTTTGACCTCATTTGCAAGATCCAACGTTGCGACAACCACAGCTGAGGTCTGTACCAGCTTTTCTACAGCTATCCTCGCTGTTTCGCTAGCATTCAATGGGCACAGCACCTCGTCGCATTCGCTCTGGCCTTCATCGGCCTCTCTACTCGACTCAACATCATTCGCAGCACTCAAATCCAGTTCATCTACGAACCTGCTGCTGGCTTTATACGTGCTAGCGTTCTTTACGGCTTCGAACTGCACCTCACTCATTTGATCATCGCACGTGCACTACAGTTGCGGATGGCTGAAGCTTCCACCACATTGCCTCGGCTTTCTGTTCCCTCTGCTTCTCTCTTTCCTTATCCTTCTCATCTCTTTCTTCTTCTCGAAAGTTTCTACAGCGTTATTGATCTCCTCCAACCTTTTTTAAAGCTTTTAACACGTATCTAATACCCTCCTCACAGGCATTTTGCAAAATCAGCTCCAAAATTTGTGACCTGCCCATTCCTTCCTTAACCTTAATACCCAGGTCTTCGCAAATATACAAAAGACCACCTTTTAGCAGTATCTTCACCTCCATGATTGCCGTTGCACATTGGGCCTGCATTTCACGCATAATTAGATGATCGCTCTAACTCACTGAACACTCACAGATAGGTGATCTCGCTAACTCACACACAATCCAGCTTCTAATCAACTCACACTCACAAAATGAAGCCTGGAAAGCCAAAGCGAAGACCAAGTACTCACCGCAACACAGCGCCTTGTCGCGAGGTCCATCACACAACTGCCAACCAGTTGTAAAGGGTAGGAAGTTGATGATGGAATAGATGATGGCAACCAGTGGCAACCAGGCATGATGATGGCAACCAGTTGTAAAGGGCTCGAGACCGATGGTAGTTGCGGCGGGTTTTCTTTAGGGTAGCTGGCTCCCCGCCGTCATCCGCATAGCTGATTTTTGCCAGTGAGGAGACGTGTTGGTAGGGATAGAACGAAGGTTTATTTACATGATAGATGAAAGATAGAAACTGTATAGGTATTCAGAAAATCCCACATTATATACAACAGATTCAGTCCATGATTCAGCTCATGATTCAGCACATGATTCAGCATTTACAAAAATGCTTCGGCTTTTATAGCCCGCCGTCTCTTTACACGGAGGTCCGAAGAAGGCGGTGAGCACTCTCACCACAAATCAGGTGACGAAGTGTCAATAGTCCCCCACCAGAAAGGGAGCAGATATTGCACCACTCGGCTAGACAAAACGGTCCAATGGTAGCACGAGCGCACCACACAATGACGCACCCGGTCCCCGCCTTGAAGGCACTGCAGGGCGAGTAGGTGGAGTCCCGGGAGGGAAGGTTGAGCTCCTCTGGGGAGATGGCCGCTGACCCGAACGTCAGCAGCGGTCTACAGCTGCTTTCAGCTACAAACTTTTAGAACTATCTCGAACATGGCAGTTCAAACGCTCGATCCCGGGGACGGCTTCTTCGACGTCTTCCCACGCTCCAGGACTGATGGTGCTTTTGTGACGATCTCGCGTCGTCAACGACAATAGCAGAGTCGAGAGGTTGACTTAATGAGACCAGCCACAGTGGCGCCATCCCACGCTGTTCGAGCCCATTCAACGAAAGGCTTGTCTCGCGAAGCTTTCGTTGTGGCCCGACCAATTCCTGGAACGTCTACGGGACAGTGTCTTGCAGACTGGGCGCCGATGGGGTTGAAAGCATCCTAGCAGACCGATTTACGCACAAGGGCGTCTGCTCAGACGAATTGCCGGGCTAAACGCAACAGCATACAACGCGTGACGCACATTAAGAATTTTCCAAAGGCTTTTAGACAGCTTGAACATGGCTGTGTTGAATAGAATGGGGACATAACTATCACTTCATCCGACTTTAAAAGGCTCCGAAACTGATTGTCCCAATTTTATGGCAGCCATCCTGCTCTCGAGAAAAGATCCAACAAAGGAGAAGAATTTAGTTCCCAGGTTCACAATTGATACCTTCTTGAGAATTCCCAGGTTCACAACTGATACCTTCTTGAGGTGGGCGCGGTGGACCGGGAGCGAGTATGTGGTCTAACAAGCCATTCTTCTGTCTCGTTCAGGTGCTTGTTCTTGGATCCGCCGGCTTAACACATTGACGGGAACGTGTGCCTTCCGGAATAAATCCGCAGCTCGAACCAACCGATTTTGGCAATTGGCAAGCTTTATCAGTATTCAGCGTCATCAGAGGAGCCACATCGTGATACTGCCAGCAGTGCGATATCCGTGCTTCTTGACACCCGTGCGCAGACGCAGTCGGCACCCCATGTGACTGCCGCAGAGCACCTTATAAGGCAGCACCGACACTACTCTTTCAGTGGGCGCGGTGGACCAGGAGCGAGTATGTGGTCTAACAAGCCATTCTTCTGTCTCGTTCAGGTTGGTGATTACTTCAGCTCAATTAAGAGCGATCATCGTGGTCTTTTGGTCCTACGGTGCCCACAACGCTTATTTAGCAGTGCAAATGATGTCTTTTGTGTGTGTGTCACAGAACGAGCGCTCAAAAAGGGCGCGCCGCCAAATTCTCGCGCTGAAACGCCGGAGTGGCGCCGCGAGGACAGCGATAAAAAAAAAGAAAACAAACAGCTAAAGACTCCCCGGGCGCGCGACCCCCCCCCCCCTCTCGGAAGCGTAGGCTCGCCGACGAACCTCCTCGCCCCACCACGGCAGCCGAGCAAGCACTCGAATTTTCTAGATGGAAAGGGGCGTGGTTTATGCCGGGTTGAGTCATCTGTTGCGGACAGCATTCCAACCGTCTCGGCCTTTCCCCTGCCTTCGCTGCGTATCGCGCCGACGAAATGACGAGAACTTTCTGGAATCTCGCGCGGAGGGTATTTAATCGAGCAGCCGAGGTGAGGGATCAGGAGAAGACGGAAGTTAGCGCCAGAGCGCGTAGAGATTCCGCCGGGTAGTCGGTGAAGGTTTTGTCCGTGGAGACAAAGCAGGAGAAGAGGATTTCCACCTGAGGGGTGACGACTCGAGCTACAGGCAAGAGTGTGTGTTTCCCGCTATCGAGCGAAGACGCGTGGCAACGGCTGCGTGTGTGAAGCCGACGTGTTTCCGGCGAAGAAGTTTGAAGCTTGGAGAGTGGCCTATTGAAGACGTGAGGTTTCCTGGAAGAGAAACTTCGGCGAGGTTTCCTGGAAGAGAAACTTCGAGGGCAGCGGAACGACAACAACGCTGGACTTTGAGTGAGTGATTCTCGGAAGAGTATCATCCAGACTTTTGTTCCAAGAACTTTGGACTGAATAGGTTTTGGTTGTTCAATGCATGCGACTGCATTGTAGTGCGTATTGTTGTCTGTGTCCGTTGTTTCGAGTGTGGCTGATTGTACTGTGTAGTACGTTGTTTGTTTGGTGATATATTGTACTCATTTATCGTGGAGAGTGCATACTTCTGTGTTGTTTTGATCTGCAAATATTGAGAATATAATTTCGTTTGTTTATCAACTCTCGGCTCTGTCTTGTTCTTTGGGCCATAGCCGGCGTCCGCTGGCGCGCCAAATAGGACCACTTCTAAATTGTCCACGCTTTCGTGGTGCGGTTCGGGGGGCCGATACCTCGGCCCTTGGAATTAGCCCGGCGATCGCCTCCCTAATTAACGGGACCAGTGTGACAGTGTGCTTGCTTTTGATTTGTGGTGACGTGGAGTCAAATCCCGGTCCTTCAACTGAGGCCTTGCTAAGTGAATTGTTAGCTGGTCAAAATAAGTTAGCTGATGAAGTGGCAGCCATTAGAGCTCAGCAGAATAATATGGAAAAGCTCATGGCTGACTGGGTCGCTTGTTTTTCGGAATTAGAAAAGCGAGTGGCACGTATTGATATTCTAGAAAATACAGTCAAGTCCTTGGAGGCGAAGTTGACTGATATAGAAGACAAATCTAGGCGTTCTAATTTGGTGGTTTTCGGCATACCGGAAGAAGCACAAGAGACCGATATGTTAAAATCTAAAATCTTAGACGATGTATTTTCGAATAAACTTGACGTTCAGTGTAAATCAATCGGCAGAATTCACCGTCTTGGTAGACCCGGTAAAAAACGTCCTGTAATCATTTATTTTCAAGACTATAACGAAAAACAACGAATTCTAAAGAATGCCTACAAACTCAAAGGGACTGTCATATCTTTGCAAAATGATTACTCGCACACCACATTAAGAAAGCGCAAGCTCCTGTGGGACAGTGCAAAATTGGAAAAACAGCAGGGAAAAAAAGTCAGTCTAAAGGATGACAAGCTACGTGTCAATGATGACACATTTATCTGGGACGACATCCAAAACGCAAGAATTATGATTCGGACCCACGGATCTTCTAAACAGAACTGACTTGCCCATGAGGTCTGCAAGGAACTACGACTACTTAATATCAACGCGCGCAGTATTGTAAATAAAAGTGACCAACTCGAGGCAATTATTTTAGGATACGCCCCTCACATAGTGGTGATAACCGAGACACGGTTACATGATGATATTGACGATATGGTTGTTTTCCCCCCTTCTTATCGGGCTTCCTTGATTTTAGTCTCAACAGTTTTCATGGTGACGATGTTATCAGTCTTTAAAAAAAGTTTATAAACATGTGCATGTACTGTATTAATAATTTTATTCCTGAAAAAACAAAGAAAATAGCAAAGAAAAATCCCTGGATGACGCGTGAAGCGCTGCAACTAAAAAGAAAGATTAAACGCTTAAGACGACAAGGCGCTTCTCGTGATACTATTCTAAATATTCAACCTAAATTAAATGAAATAGTGAAAAACGCAAAAGAAAGGTACTTCCAGCATACGCTGCCAGGTTTTATGCGAAATGCCCCGGAAAAGTTTTGGAGGTACTTAAAAAGAAAAAACAAGGTCAGTTGACCAAATTGTACACGAGGGATCTCTAGTCGTCAAAAGCAAAGCATTGCTGATCATTTCAACAAATTTTTTCACAGTGTTTTTTCCCGTTCTTATGATCTGCCGTTAATAAAACATATGCCTCACATTGTACCACCCGATATGATATCGCAACCAGTGGTAGTTTCTATGTTGCTCAATCTGAAAACTAAGTCATCACCTGGTCCGGATGCCTTACCAAATGCTTTTCTGCGCAGATATGCAGAAAAGTTGTCCCATTTTCTAGTTGTCATTTTTCATGCATCGTTATCTTCTGCAGTTCTTCCTAGCGATTGGTTGAGGGCACGTGTCGTACCTGTGCCTAAGAAAGGAGATGCAACACTTTTAACTAACTATCGTCCGATTTCACTAACATCCTCTTCGTGCAAGCTGCTTGAACATATCATAGCAAACAAGATTAACAAATTCCTTTCTGATAGAAATATTCTAACTACCAGCATGGCTTTCGTAAAGGCTTTTCTACGGTTACCCAACTGACTTCTATCGTTCATAATTTTGCATCTGTCCTGGACAAATCTGGACAAATTGATGTTTTTTTAGATTTTAGGAAAGCGTTTGACCTTGTTTCGCACTGTAACCTTATAGAAAAACTCGAAATGATTAACTTGCCAGCATATTTAATTAATTGGATTTCTGCCTACCTGACTAACCGTAAGCAATTTGTTGTTATCGATGATAATTTTTCGGGTGAACTTCCGGTAACTTCGGGAGTCCCACAGGGCAGCATTTTAGGACCTTTGTTATTTTTAATTTACATTAATGACATCACTGACACAATTACAGAGCCCATTCAAATCAGATTGTTCGCCGATGATTGTGTGATATTCAATGAAATAACTTGCAGTGACGACCAAGCTGCACTCAATTCTAACCTTCAAAATATCGTATCCTGGTGTGGAAAATGGGAATATGGAATTAAATGCAGAAAAGTCTGTCTATATGAAAATCACCAAAAAGGTTAAAAAGTTATCCTTTTCATATAATATCGCTTCCAAAGCCCTAATTGAAGTTAATCAATATAAGTACTTAAGTGTTACTATTACTAACAATTTATCCTGGAATATGCATATCTCTAACATCTGCAAGTCGTCTTTCCATAAGCTCTGCTTTTTGAGGCATAAATTAAAACAGGCTCCCCACAACACTCGTCTAACAGCTTATTACTCGCTAATCCCTCCAAAATTAGAATATGCATGTACTGTGTGGGACCCTTACACCAAACGTAACACTGACGCATTAGAAATGATACAACGCAAAGCAATAAGATTTTATGCTTTGTATATGCCTTGTGTATGCCTTTTCGTTCTTGCCTTGTGTATGCTTTGCATATGCTTAGTTTATATGCCAACTTTTGTATTGTTTCTTTTCCCGTTCCATACTTACAATGTTGTTTCCCTCTGGTTATTATAATTTGTACTTCCCATGCCCCTTTTGCTTGGGCCCTTACCTGGGCCTGCAGTATGTCATAAATAAATATAGTCGCGTCTGACAGTATCAACAGCTTCAGAGAGGTCCAGAGTGAGGACACTATTTACATCTTTGCTTGAGTTATCTGTGTTTTGAGCAGGAAAATGACATCTTGCGTAGAAACCAAGGACCCCAAACCTAACATATTAGTACATGGGAATAGGTCATTCCGCTAGATGTAGCACGATATCCTGTTGTTGTGCTCTGTATGTTCTGCTTCTTTGCTAAGGCAAGAAGCAGGAGATACCGCGTGGAGGTGATCCAAGATAATGAGGGAGAGCAGGCAGAACGTGCAACAGCTCTCATTTCGCTCTTCCTCGCCTGGGTACACAAGTTGTACCTTCAATAACTTTGTTTATTCAATGCATATGCACCCATGAAGCGCCATGCTACATGTAACGATGATTTGAAATATGTTTCTTGCTTCAAGGTCCTCCCTTCACTGGCATATGGAGAATTTGCGACACACATTAAAGTATGCATTAACATCTCAATTCAGATAATTTATCTGCGGAATCATTTAAATGTTGCCATTTAAAGCTCAAAAATGAAAAGAATTTATATTTTGACCAGCAGTTTCATAATTAAGGCATTACAGTGTTAATATATGCAAACTGACCTGGTCCGCCTGCCGCCGCTGCGGGGGATCCTCGACGTGCGGTGCAGGTTCGAGCGCTGGCGGGGCCGTGGCCTGGGCCTCCTTGTCGAGCGGAATGCCAGCAGCATCGGCGAGTAGACTAAGTGGTGGGCCAGGAGCAGGGCGCTGCCCAACGCTGAGGTCTGCGAGGATGCTGCGGCCATCGCCACCGCGGCTGCGGTCTGGGAAGAGTCGTGCACGAAGTACTGGTCGTAGTCTTCGAAGGAGCGCACATTGTGCACGATGCTCTTGAAGCGCTGCTTGCACAGCGGACACTCAGCCTTTACCTGCAACAAAAAGGGAAACAAGGCGCATTTGAGCAGATAGAGTAACAAAGGGGCACGCCTGTGGGCCTGGCGAGGGCACCGGATATCTATCGCATGTGGCGTTGCTATGGCAACTGATGTGGTCATGTCATGAACTAAAGCTAGAAGCATACAAACTCGACGTACTACGAGTCTGTACGCTTCCAGCTTTTGTTCCTAATGGTTCCTAACATGCCATGACCGCACTTGCCAACTAGGAAATTCACATTTCCCGCGACGTGTTGCTGGCTACGGCAAAACATTTTTGTCTTGAAGTTGCGCTGTCCCGCCAGTAGATAGATATCCGCTGCGGTCAGCGGACCGACAGGTGCGCGGAGTTGTTACTTTATCTGGTCGATGGCATTTTGCCAGTGCCTTGGCCTAATCAACAACTATCTTACACCCCGATTTAGAGTTAGGGTCTGCCCGCATGGATTGATTGATGACCCGAACTAGTACAGGTGGCCAAAATGGCCTCCATTTCTTGCTCAAATTAGGGCAACTGAGAAAATTTTGAGGCTGGTCGGGCATTTTGGCACAGTGTGGCCCGATTTCGGCAAATTTCATGATTTTGGCGCAGCTTGGCCCACAAATGAGGAATTGTATCAAATTGACACAGCTGTTGCACCCCTGCATTAAAAGAAGAATGTTTTTTTTTTCTGTTACACTCATACCTCTATATTACGAACACAAACAAAATGAATTATCAGTTCTAACAAAGTAAATGAAAAATAGTCTTGCAATAGATACAGTGTCAGAAATAACCTTTATAACGTATTTTTGGATATAGCAAAGTTATTTTCTTGTAAAATGCAATTTCGATAATTAGACTCAAGTGCAATTAAATAAATTTTTCACAACTCAAATATTCCCACGCTTGACCGGAGAATATTCTTGGTAAGCTCGAAAACGCACACAAAAGGAACATCAGGATAAATGCGCAACCTTGAAATTACTGCCTCAAACGCCATGGTGTCACATTCTGACAGAATCCACTAGGCCTTATGTAGTCATTAATCGATAAGATTAAAGGGACACTGACAAGCGATTTTTTTCAACCCTTTTTTTTTTTTCAGGCACAACAAAAAGCTTACCATTCGTAGGTTTGTGTCTGCAGTAGAATCTCAAAAGCACGCAGTTATTTTACAAGCAGTATTTTTCCGTCTGAAGGGCTCTGAACACAGATGTCCCTTTTTGTCCAGCAACGCTGTGTACTTTTAAAGCAACGCCAGTGGCCCTTCTAGCGACTTGTGCAAGCTGTCGTTCTGCTTTTGCAGCAGTTCCTGTAACTATGCTTAACCAGGTTTATTCTGAGCTTTGCAGCCACTTTTTAAAATAACAAGCCATTACAATTAGATGATGTGGCTTTAAATAGCTTCCCTGTATTTGTACCGCATTCTGTGTGCCTGCGCCGAAGGTTGATGCGACTGTGTCGTGGATCGCTTGTCCCGTTGTCAATACTCTCTCGAGGCATGAGCCTATGCGAAGTCACAGAAAACCTCACTGCGAGTTGCGCGGCCATGTCAAGTAGCAGTCGAGTTGAACCTCTTTATAAGAGACGTGGATATTGGCCGCGAGATCGAGCAACCTCACCGCCTGACGTACAATTGGCTGAAGCGCGCAAGTGTTGATTGCTCCGTGCGTCATCTGCTAGGCAAGTCTCGTTTCTAGGTGCATGTACAGTCATGCATGTTCTCAAAGGGTGGTTTGTCCTGTCATTTCAGTGCGAGCGTCACTGCTTGTATGTATGCCTGAAAAGACATACAAAAGAATTTGATCTTGCTTGGCTAATAAAGCATTGTAATAATATCCCCAAGTGCAACTTCCGAGAACGCTGTTACAGATATAGATATACAGATATAGTAATAAACATAGGCAAAAAAAGAGATACAAGATCGAGGAAAATTAAAAAAAAAAGAGCAAGAAAGCAGGCCGCCCAACTCGCAGTTTCTTGAGGCTTAGCACCAGTAACTCAAAGGCGCCATTGTTTTTTGTTTGTTTTTTATGATGACGGTCTTTCTTGGGATACTTCAACGTAAAAAAGTTTGGTCTGTATGTGTCTGTCGTGCGATTCAGCCACCCCGCGAAAGTTTAAGCCCTTGCTCAACGCCCAGAATTCTGATCTGGTGGCTGCATTCATACTTGTGAGCACTGTCGCTCAAAAACCAAATATTACGCATACCTGAGGTGCAGCATCAATACATCAGTATTAGGCGGTGTGTTTCTATAATAGAAAATTCATCTGTAAAAAATTCCAAAAATAGTATCTTTTCTTACAACTGCGCCGACAATGGGACGCTACGAATGAGAAAGTGAGTGTTTCCTACATTTCGCTGAGACGACATGGTGCTGCAACCTACCACCAGTGGCTACGCATTCTACACAAGCTTCCGTTTCTTGGCATTACTGCCAGACAGCGTGCATAACTCGCACAGCGCCTCCAGACAGAAGCTTGTGGTCTTTCAACGACATTTGAAGTGAACAACACACATACACGGCCAATTTTTTCTATGTCTAACCACGCCAAACAAACCTTTCGAACAAGCTTAATAACAATAATTATTTTCTGTCATACTGACTCCTCAGCAAACATTTGACTGACCTTTGACCACTCCAGGAGGCATGAAAAGCAGAACGTGTGGAAGCAGCTGTCTGTGAACGACTTGTTCTCAGGTGGGCCCAGGCAGATGGCACAGCTCTGCTCGGGTGATGTCGGCCGCTCCGGCGACTTGGTCAATGGCGGTTGGGAAGGTGGAGCATCACTGTTCCCTTTCGCAGCTTCGGGCTTGACGGTGGGCGCATCACTGGCTGCCGCACCAGCAGCGCTGGTGCGAGCAGACGGCATTGCCACCTCTCTGGAAGCCATGGGAACTCACTTCACCTCTGCACTGAGACAACAAAAAAGGCAGGCGTTCACAATTGGTATTAAAATGAAAGCTGTTACGAGGGAAGAAGAACCAGATTTTAATAATGCAGTTATCTACCAGCACCGGCACACAGTGAGAAAAAATCCAGATTGAACGGGATTAGCACTTTCGCAAGGCAGATGAGTATTCTACCGCAGAGCCACACTGATGCTTGAAACTCCACTGCAACAGAGACCATACACAGGTGTCATCTTGGGCAAGGAATCATGTTAAAAGACGTAATACTGCATGGTAGAAGGGTGAACCAACACCAGTCGTCGCACAACGTGTACCAAGTGGTGGTTTAGAGCTTCCTGTGCATTGCAAAAAGGTCCTGCCATATTTATTTATCGTCAACAGCCACATTATCAACAAAGCACCAATAATGCCCCCCAGAAGAGTGTGGTGTGTACCTAGCCTCTCCGCAAAATCATGAGTAATGACATAGCGAGTACTGACCCACTTCGCAAAATTGTTTTATGGTGTAGTAGGCACTTTGCAGCTGTAGTTACCTCCAGAGTTTTCAACAGACGCTGAAAGGACCATTCCCCTAGCTTCCACTTCGACTGCAATGCATGTTTTATAAAGGCCGGCCATTCTTACAAACACTGCCTAAAAAATGTGGCAGATCCCACGTACAGTGGGAATCGATGATATGCGAAGCATGAATGAGAAATGTTGATATGCCGCTTTAAAATCAGCACAACGTAACGAGGTGGAGGTAAATGATGCCGTACATGACTTCCGTGTCATGATTATCATGTTTGGATGTGTCGTTTACCTTCATCTTCTATTCACGTCACGTGATACTAAATTTAGTATATGTGGAGCTAGCGAAACGGCCGTGAGCACGCTACGAGCATGGTATGTTGTCATGTTCTTACATGACATGTGTGTCAGGATTATCATGTTTGCACCAGTCCTATATTTCGTCATTCATTGACATCACGTAACACCAAGTTTGGTATATGTGGAGCTAGAAAAACGGCCGCAAGCGCATCATGAAGTACACAATATACTCCAATGTAGCATTGACACGTGCGCATGCAGGGCACTGCGATGCTACGTTAGCATAATGCGAGCACTCTATAGTCTGATGCCAGGTGCGGCGCGAAATGCGACATGCTGCATTTCGCGCCGACGCCGTAGAGTAACATTAATCTATGCTGATGCGTTACCCAGACAACACTGCGTCTTCCTCTTGTCGTGACGGAGGGACGCCACACGCGCTGAAACGCGCATGCGTCAAAACAATGCAGCGCGACACGCGCCTGCAAGTATATGGCAGGACCGGCGCATGGCGTAACGCGACAAAATGAACACAGGCGAGCACGCGCACCGCGTTAGGTCAAAATGTATTGGAGTCTTGACTGTGGCATGTAGACATGTTCTCACATGACATGCACCTCATGATTATCATGTTTGCACCAGTCTCATACCTTCGTCATCCATTGGCATCACGTAATACCAATTTTGGCATGTGTGAAGCTAGCAAAACGGCCGAGAGCGCATAGTGAGTGTGGCATGGAGTCATGTTGTTACATGACACACATGTTGTGATTATCATGTTTGCATGTGTCATTTAGCTATGTCATCCGTTCGCGTCGCGCAATACCGAGTTTGGTACATGTGAAGCTAGCGAGATGGCCGCGAGTGCATCATGAGCGTAGCATGTAGTCATGTTACATGACACGCATCTCATGTTTATCATGTTTGCACCAATACCATATCTTCGTCATTCATTCATGTCCCATTAAACCAAATTTGGCAGAAGTGAAGCTAGCAAAACGGTCGCCAGTGCATCATGAGCGTGGCATGTAGTCATGTTGTTAAATGACAGGCATCTCATTATTATCATGTTTGCCCCAGTCACATACAATTTGTCATCCATTCATGTACCGTAATACCAAATTTGGTATATGTGACGCAAGGGAAACGGCCGCAAGCGCATCCAGAGCGTGGCATATAGTCAGGTTACATGACATGCACGTCATGATTTTTATGTTACGGTCTGTCGCTTTTGTTCGCCATGTAATTATGTCATACCATACCAGTTTTGGAACATGCCATGTGAACAAAATAACCGCAAGAGCTGCAGGACCATGAAATGTATATCATGACATTCATGTCATGATTTTCATGGTATGACTAATCAAATATGTTCTTCATACAGTCATGTTATGCCATACCAAGTTTGGTATTGATACCATTATCGAAACGGCCAGGAGAGCTAAAAGTCTTAAGCGGCTAGATAGATAGATACGCTCAAAGTCGCCGAAGTTCGCTAAGAAATGCTTCCCATTTAAAAGTGCCTATGACGCTTTTACAGATGCCTGCGACGGCTCTACGATTCCCTACGACGGTTCCGAAGATGCCTATGAAGGCTCTACAGCACAGTCGCAGCTACGCGTTTCCGACAACTGGTCAGACGGCCGCTTAGAAGTAGATTGATTTGTGGTATTTAACGTCCCAAAACCACCATACAATTATGAGAGGCGCCGTAGGGGGGGACTCCGGAAATGTCGACCTCCTGGGATTCTTTACCCATGCACCCAAATTTGACCACACGGGCCTACAGCATTTTCGCCTCCACCGAAAATGCAGCCGCCGCAGCTGGGATTCGATCCCGCAACCTGCGGTTCAGCAGCCGAGTACCTTAGCCACTAGACCACCACGGCGGTTCAAGGCACTGATATACATATATATATATATATATATATATAATATATTTATTTATTTATTTATTTATTTTTTACCTAAGTCTTCGTAATCTCTAGGAAAATTCCTTTAACACACTTTCTGAGGGCGACTGTAGTGTTACAATGGTGTTGAATTTCGGTCAGTTATTTTTTTATGACAGCCCCTGAATTTTCATTTTCTTGAGATATAGAAACTATCGATCAAAATGCCACTAGACCACCGCGGCCGCTTAGAAGTTGCGTCGGCTCGCTGTCTGACGTACTGTCCGACAAACGACCGCGCGAATAACCCAAGTTCGTTATAAAAACGACTACACTTACCCAACCAATCGTCACGTCTGCAGAACTTGGATGCACCGCCAACGATTCCGTGTCTCCCACCCGCATAATAGTATTCCCCTCGTTTCGGATTCGAAAAGAAAGATCAAGGTTGAATTGGAATTCAAAGAGAAAGACGACACATCAATAAAAAAAAAAGAAACGAAACAAAGATCTCTTTATTCGGAGAGCCCTCCGCAGCGTTAACACGCGAACTGGCCACATGTGACAGTCCGAGAGGATAGCGACAAGACCTGGCAGAAGTACAACGCACCGTTGTTTGATAGCCCCTGCACGGCTTCCATCAACCGCCCTGATAAAAGAACAGACGTGACCTGCCGTCCGTGAAAATGCCACGGGAATGTCGACCGCTCTTGAGGCCCCAAGAGCTGAATGACACAAAGCGACGTAGTTTACGCGGTTGGAGCGTTCGCAGTGTCGGTGTTGGACAAATTAAACTACAGCTTGTGGTTACACGGGGCTGCGCTTCGTACAAAACACGGACTTCACATACGCAAAACGGCAAGACAACATTGCTTTCGTAATTCGTCACATCTGCTTTCGTAATTAGAACTAGCTTGCGTACCGTAGCATTCTAGTTTCCACAGTTCGTTAGAGAACGGAGCGGATCGAATACCGCGAACTGCTTTGGTGAAGCTGTTACGAGGGTCACAGCGTGACCTCTCCATGACAGGGCTTCGGTAGGCACCAAAACTTTCCGCTGCTGTTACGCCTTCGCGTGATCTCGTGTTCGCGTCAAAAGGGCTGCGTCGGGCCCTTTCAGGCTCCTACAACAGTCCTAAAGAGAGACTTGTCACCTACCCAGAGGCGGTATCGTAGAAAATGAGCGAACGCACGAACTCGCTAGGCCTTCGGCTATTAAATAACGACCACTTTTCCTCTGCGAGGCAACGCTGTCAGGCGTCGTTCTTCTTTTTACAATGCCACGTCGCTTCGACACACGTTTTGACGTATAGGTGTCACGAAACGGGAAGCGAAGTGACTCACCTCACGTCAGACGACTTGGATTCTGAGGTGTAATGTCAATTTTTTTTGTGTTAATTGGACGAAGACGTAGAGCCCACACACTCAGAACCGACCATCATTCCTACCTCATTCCTACCACAGAAGCAGCGCTTGTTCCGTCTGCGCATGGGCAGCATGGGCGCTCGCAGCGCCGTGGCGGCGTGCGGAGAAAGCGCTTTCTTGCGAAAATCGTGAGACATTCAGCGCTTCAGAGAAAGAATGAAAGATGACGTGAACGCAGTAATCTTTTTTTTTCTCCTCTAAATTTTCATTCTCTTCCGAGTCTTTGGGAATGCACCACTCGCTGGAAATGCAAATGGCCCACGCAGCTTTCTACCATAATTTACAGCCTTTCAATAAGCCTATAGCCATAGAGTTTATATTGGGAGAAACTGAGTGCCTATAGTACACTCTACCTGTAGAACTTGTAGCCAGTAGAGTTTCCTAATATTAATATTAGCAAACTCTATGCTTGTAGCAATTTGTACGTTTGCAACGCGTTCGTACGAAATTACGCTAAAGGCCCCGATGCAGACTGGCCTGTCGTAGACGAACCGAAACCGACTGTGGTGTGAAACGAACGAGCGGTCTACTTGGCGTTGTGATACATGTGTGCCTATGATGTTTGTGTGCGTGCAGTGTTGCGCAGCCGGCCTTTCTAATAATCTGACGGTTACTCCTATCGATGTTGGACTTTATTTCGTGGTTATGTCCGAGTCACACGTATCGGTGTCCAAGTGGTCAGTGCGCTAATCGACGCTACTCTCCGTCTCGTTGGGAAGATACGCAAGCCGACGGGGCCCGGGCTTGTGCGATTTCGCCAGCGGGCTCGGGTCCCGTGGTGTGCGCGCGACTTGGCTGTTTATTAGGCAGCGCGATAACACCTAGCAACATGCGCAGCAAGTGCGAAACATTGCTCGTCCGGCATTTGCCTTCCTCGCTGAGTGAGGCCGAAAAGACCGACTTGCTGAAGCACTTCGGCGCCGACAGTGTGCGATGCATGCGGTCGACGGGCAAGCTGAAGAACGCCGCGTTCGCGACGTTCCCCACTCAGGACGCCGCGGACTGCGCCCTCGAACGCCTCCACCAGTGCGAACTCATGGGAAGTCGCCTGGTCGTGGAGTACGCGCTCGGCAAGCAAGCGGACCGCTACTTTCCGAGCAAGAGCGAGCAGTTCCCGGAGTCCGCGAATGCCGCGGCAGAAAGCGCCGAAGATCAAGCGGTGGCGGCGTCAAAAGACGAGTACAAGTCCAAGATGGAGGCGTTCGCCGTCAAACTGCACGCGATGTCCGCGGACCTGGGTCTCGACTACGTGCTCAACCCGATGCTAACGTACGCCTATCCGCCAGCGTCTCCCACCATCGTGGCGAACATAGCGGCCATGTTGATGTCGGTTCCCAAGTTCTACACCCAGGTGCTGCACTTGATGAACAAGATGAACCTGCCAGCGCCGTTCGGACCTCCGATGCCACATCCACCCACGATGCAACAGGCCTTCGGTGTCGTAGCGGTCCAAGACCAGTCTACAACCTCAGCTGAACTGGTAACGTCAGCAGAAGTGGCAGTCAACAATCAGGAGTCGAGCCCAGAGGAATCAGAAATGGAAAGTGACGAAGAGGACGTCTCTCAAAGAGTCCAGCAACCGCAGGCCATGATTCCGAGGAAACGCAAACCCAAGACACAGCTCAGGAGGCCCAAGCTACAAAAGCTTCTGCCGCCCCAGCCGGTTCAGGAGCACAGGCCCAAAATGTCGGACGTATTCGAGCCAGTCGTCGAAGACAAGACGCCGAAAGCCATAGCCATCAACATTCGACACGAAGTCGACACTGAGGTGCAGGAGAAAGAGACGGAAGAAGTCGTAGAGCAAGGTGGCTTTGGCATCCTACCCGCCGCGCCCAAGCCGGTGGAAACAGCGGAGACAAATGCCAGCGATGACAACTATGACTGGAGCGGCACGCAGTTCCTGCAAAGAGAGGAAGTCCGGTCGGGGCGCATCTCCAGCGACGAGATGAGCAGAGCGTCGGTGTTCAAGAACTACGAAGCGGGAGACGTGGCGTCCAGGCTGTACATAAAAAACGTGGCTAAGTCTGCGACTGTCGAAGACCTGTTCCGAATCTACGGAGGCTACATCGACGTCGACTCCGAGGAACAGCGTAACGCTTTCGACATAAGGCTAATGAAGGAGGGCCGCATGAAGGGACAGGCATTCTTGACGCTTGCTAGTGAATCCCAGGCAGACAGAGCCCGTCGAGACTCCAATGGTTACCTCCTCAAGGGAAAGCCGCTTGTTGTACAGTTTGCAAGGTCTGCCAAAGCGAAGAAGCTGGCCACATATTGATTTTGTCTACCTCAACGTTCTACCTCCGGAAATCTGTTCGTGTGGGCACATGTAAATAAGCGTTCATGATGCAATGTATAAACTCAAAATTTCTGCAAAACACAGTTGTGTCCTCTGTGGAAGTGTGAATACTGCATCAGGTCTGTGTCAGCTATAAGCAAAGTATGCCACTAGTAGTATCTGCAGGGACAATAAAAAGAAACAATGAATTATTTTAGATTAATAAATCGTACTTTGACA
This sequence comes from Rhipicephalus microplus, assembly GCF_013339725.1. Classification (NCBI taxonomy): domain Eukaryota; kingdom Metazoa; phylum Arthropoda; class Arachnida; order Ixodida; family Ixodidae; genus Rhipicephalus; species Rhipicephalus microplus. The sequence goes on along the minus strand of NC_051175.1, from coordinate 79,794,934 downwards.
ACTCTAATGTCGTTAATTTTACCATCATAAGTTTAGTAGTTGAGAGAAAAGTCAAGTTCAAAGCTTCATTTTAAAATTTTGTGCCACAATGTCCATGCGTAACGCAAAGGATTACAAAGTGTATATATCGTAATTTGGTGTCATTGGCTGCACAGAATTCATTGAAGCTTGGTATGTCAAGTCTATCGCCGCCTCGGAGGACACTGCACTCTGTTTTTACCAGTTATGAACTATGAAGGCCTCTGTAGGCACTGTCAAAATATGTGGTGTCACAGCGAATGGTGTGGAAGCTTTCAGGTGGCATCACCATCAACCTTTTCCTTTTGCCCGCTTTCTCGCTTGCCACCACCTTCTCACCACAAGCGTGGTGTTTTGGGTATCGTGAAAGAGCCATTTTACTAGTATGATAAAAAATGGTTTTGCTCTTTAGCGTCCTTTTAAAGGTGTACCCACCTTCATTGTGAAAGTATTTTTGTGTTTTGAAGTAATTTTTGGCAATAAAAACACTACTGCACTTATGAAATTCTGTTGATAACACAGCTAATGCCTTTCAAAAGTTGGAATGATTATGTCAGTGGCCCAGATTTTAAAAATGCAAACATGATAAAAAGTATGATATCGAAAAATTGGTCCTCCTGCTTTTTCGCATGGGCACTTACGAGCCTTCGGTATATGCCTCTCTCTGCCTTTTCCATTGCTTTGTCCCACCACCACTGTGCAGTGCCAGTCCCCAGTGTTATTCAAAATGTTCTCCCAGCAAGACCTTTAAGAAATTTATATCTTCCAAGTTGTCACAATCAGCAAGGAAACAAATCCAGGAAAAGGAGTCGTAGAACTGGGGTCATTACATGGACAGGTACTGTACACAATGGACTTTGATGAAGAAAGGAAGAAAATTTATATAATGCTAGGCTGAAGGATATATACGCAATGAAGCCTAATTAGATAGACCTGACTCAGATCACTTGCTGCAAGATGCCAATTGAAGTCTTTGTTAGTATGCATTTTTTTTTCTTGTAAGTCTCAACTTAATTTCACAAGGTTGCTCTGTATGAGAAGCATTTTTCTTTTGAAAACATTTACTAAAGTTGCATTGCTATGAACGCTGTGGGCGCGAAGTAATACCAGAAGACTCACCTTTGAAAAAGACTAGTATTGCATAGGGGTGTGCGAGCTGTGAATTTTAGAATCATATCAAATACGAAACAAATTACGATGACCGAATTGAATTCTATTCAAATAATTTTCTAATACTAAGGCAACAATTTTTGAATTAGTCCTATACTGGTAAGATGATAATTTTCAAAACATCGCGAGAACTCCTCGTAATTTTATTTGACACAAATATGCACAAGCTTTATTAATGGCACATTACCATTACTATTAATTGACAAAGTTACTACAATTATTCAAAGTGAGTAGCAACTAGAGCTTTTGCAATATTTTCTAACTGCTGGCTGAAATATAACAGTGAGAACAATATTCAAGGTGGTCATTTGTCAACAGCTTTTAAATGCAACTAATATTTAAATGGCAAGCAATTTTCATGAGTTAACTTAAAATTACCATGAATTCGGTAGCAAAAATAGTTGATTGTTGACACTGTTGCTTCGCTGACAATAGAGTTTTAACCAAAGCTGAATCGAACACCATAAGTACAGAACATCTAAAGTACATGGGCTGCATGCATGCATCTGGGTTAATTCAATGATGAAAACAAGAAAGTTGCCCCTTGCTGTTTCTTTGCCTTAATTCTTTGGGCTTTTTTGTCCTTGCTCATCATTCAAAAAATTTTTGGCATTTTGAATATGTGCTACTCTATTCGAGTACTGAATTGAACAAATACGCTATTCCATTTGTTACTCGAACTTTTTGAATACTTGCGCACCCCTAGTTTTGTGGACTACAGTGAGGGCTGTGGTGCTCCAACAGACAAATGCCACTTCAAACTGCTGATTTTTGTTGAGAAACTTCTCCGAAACAGTACTGAGAATATGAAGAAAGTTAACTATGTGGCCAGCTCACAAGCCCTAACAAAACTAAAAACAATGCATGTGCAGATCATCCTAGTACACTACTAGGATGTGACTTAATGGCTTTTTGATCTCATTTATACAAGAACATTAACGTATCAATCATATAGCTCATTTAGATTTTTTTTATTTTTTCAACTTGACATGAATGCTAATTAACTAGGTAAAATATGAAAACAACCGACCTTGCTTTGACATCAGTTTGTTTACAAACTGCTGCTTTATATAGTTCACAGGGTACTCGTCCAGCAGTGTATATATTACAAAGTACTTTTCCTAATGAATGTCACTTTGTCAATGCCTTGGACTTCAAAACTTGCACAGCATATTTTGCCATCTGCTCTTAAAATGCCAATAGCAGCTTTGAATTTTCATTTTTCCTGCAGTAAAAACGTCCAATACATTTGTGGCGCTACTAAACAGCACTTTTTCTGTTCCAAAATCTGCACCGATAGTTAAAAAGTCGCTTCTGTCACTGACGGTGGGATTGATCAAGATGTTCAAAAACATTTCACCTGCCACAATGCAGTTCCATCCTTGATTATCATAGATAGATAGTCTTAAAATGCTAATATATTTATACCACACTTTCTAACTAACAATTATGAGCATCACTTAGTACCTTAATCTAATTTATTCTATGAAAGCTTGTGATAGCTTGTTTACAGATATGTGATAGTGGTTTATCGGCAGGCATGCAGATGACGATTAGGTATGCCTAAAGCCTATTGTTTTGCTTAGTTGCTATACTAACCTCAATACATTCGGTTCATTGGGTCGCTCAATACGTTCAATAACCAGGGAGCCATTTGTTTATTAGGTCTCTAGTGAAGCCTGCACTACATGAACGTTGACTACCAAATATGGTTGGAACAGCGTAAGCTAACATAGGAGGGATTATAAATAAGGGATTTAAAATATGCTGAGGCAAAGACACTGTATGTGCTCTCTGTTAGCCCTGTTTGATTCATCATGATCAGCCTGACTACGTCCACTGCGGGACAAAGGCCTCTCCCATATTCCGCCAGTCAACTCGGTCCTGTGCTTGCTACTGCCACTTTATACCCGCCACCTTCTTAATCTCATCTGCCCATCTAACTTTCTGTCTCCCCCTAACCCGCTTGCCTTCTCTGGAAATCCTGTCGGTTGCCCTTAATGACCAGCGGTTATCCGGCCTATACGTATTATGTGCCTGGCCCATATCCATGTCTTCCTCTTGATTTCAACTATAATATCCTTAACCCCGGTTTGTTCCTTGACCCACTCTGCTGTTTTCTTGTCTATTAAAGTTACACCTACGGCCACGTCCCGGTGGTTTAGCAGCTGAGGTACTCAGCTGCTGACATGCAGGTCGCGGGATCGAATCCCAGCTGCGGTGGCTGCATTTTCGATGGAGGCAAAACGCTGTAGGCCCGTGTGCTCAGATTTGGGCGCTCGTTAAAGAACCCCAGGTGGTCAAAATTTCAAGAGCCCTCCACTACGGTGTCTTTCATAATGATATGGTGGTTTTAGGACGTTAAACCCCACATATTATCAAAGTTACACCTATCATTTTTTTTCCATCGTTTGCTGTGCTGAACCCTCCAGGTTTCTGCTCTTTAGGTAAGCACCGGCAAAATGCAGCTGTTATATACCTTTTTCTTGAACGTTAGTAACAGATTACTATTCATTGAAACTGCTGCTTGGGCGAGCTTATTCATGATTATTTAGACAGATTTATCAGTGCAAAAAAGGCGGAACTTTCAGAAAAGACACACACACACAGCACAGTGTAAGTATTTTTTCTAAAAGTACCGTCTTTTTAGCGCCGATAAATCAGTCGAAATTACCATTCATGATTCGAGAATGCTTGCCTAATGTGATCCACCCCATCCTTACTCATCTAGTTATTTCACTATCATAGTACGTCTCTGCGGTTACTACCTGTTCTAAGTAGGCATAATAGTTTACAACTTCCAGTGTCTCTCCCCGAAGTGTTGTTTTTTGCCAAGACTCTCATTACCTTAGTTTTGTGCATAATAATTTTCAGGCCTACTCTTCTACTTTTGCTGTCCAGTTCAGTAATCATGAGTTGTAATTCGTCCTTTTAGTTACTCATCAAGACTATGCCATCAGCGAATCGCAGGTTACTAAGATACTCTCCATTAACTGTTATCCTTAACTCTTCTCAATTTAGGGCCCTGAAAACTTCCTGTACACACGAGGTGAATAACATTAGAGAGATCGTGTCTCCCTGCCTTACTCCCTTCTTTACTGTAATTCTGTCGCTTTCTTTACGGAGAACTGTGGTGGCTGTGGAGCCACTGTAGATTTATTCCAGTATGTTCATGTAGGGTTCGTCGATGCCCTGATTCCGTAGTGCCTGCATTACTGGTGATGTATCGACTGAGTCAAACACCTTCTTGTAATCTATGAAGGCTATGTAAAGGGGTTGGTTGTATTCCGTGAATTTCTCTATTACTTAATCAATAGTATGAATATGATCTATTTGTGGAGTAGCGTGTATGAAATCCTCCTTCATCTTTGGTTGATTGAACTCTAATGCTGCCTTAATTCTATTCGCTATTATTTTTGTAAATAGTTTGTAGAGAGCAGAGAGTAAGCTGATCAGCCTGTAATTTTTCAAGTCCTTGACATCCCCTTTCTTATGAATTAATATGATGTTGGCATTCTTCTAAGACTTTTGCAGCTTTTTACTGCCTGCTCAATTCTATTCATGCTATACCTTCTGATGTCAGTCTCGTTACACCTATTGATTAACTTTTAAAGCTGCACTAGCTCAATTTTGTTGGTGGCATTTAAGGCATTCATGGTTTGTCATCTCTTAATGAGATTTTTTTTTATCTCTTAATGAGACTGGCAAATCTATCGTGTCCTGAGGTAGTTTGCCAGTGTCCTGTCTAGTGACTGTACCTCCAACTTCCATTGCACACTCTTTGATGATACTAGTAAGATTATTGTTCGTTGTGTCAACCCTAACATTGGTTACCTCGTGAGTTGTGAATCTATTCTGAAGTGAAACTGTAATTTGCTATACTTTCACTTTCACCACTAGCTCAATAATTAGCTTCTTGGGTATCAGTTTATGCCATTGCTTTTGTAAATGTAGGTGAATACAAGCTCTTACCATTTTATGCTCACTGCATTGGGTCTTGCCAACTATTTATAAACCCCTATACAGTGCCTGGGTGTGCAAGCAGAATAAAATCTATTTCTCTTTTTTGTTTCGCCATTAAGACTTCAACACGTCCACTTACGGTTAGTCTGCTTGCTGAAGAAGGTATTCAAGATCCGTAAATTATTACGTTCTGCAAGCTCCACTACTAATAAAAAACTGCCCTCTGGCACCTTTGGAGCCGATGCCATTGCCCCACTACATGGTTTCCGGCCTGTTTTTTGCCTACTTTGGCATTAAAGTCGCCCTTCATAAAAATATATATCGTGTCTTTACTTTATTAATCGCTGACTTTACGTCTTCACAAAACTGTCCACATGATCATCATGGCTCGATGTACGCACTGTTACGACCGGCCCTGGGGAGCCAAGCAGCAAGAGTTTGGGGGAGAACCGGTTCTTGACCTGACGGTGTCGTCCACACCCACCTCCCCATTCGGGTTCCTCCTCGCCGGGAGAGCTCCGGGGTCTCTTGTGCGTTCGTGACCATGTTTCGTAACATTTTAGGGCGCCGTGACCATATATGGACCTCGTGTTGGGATGTGCCACTCCATGTGTTGTGAGGTGTGTTTCCCCCTCTCTCGTGGTCGAGGGGCCGGAGACACCGTATTGGCTGACGATGCGGACGGGGCGCCCAGTGTCAACGGCGCGGCGCTATAAAATGCCGAAGACGTTTTGTATCACACGCACTCTTCTCTCTTAGGGTCAGTTGACCACTTCTCCACATGTAAATAAATCTCTGTTGTTCGTTCAGGCGCTTCTTCTCGCTGAATTGTTGGACGATGGATCCTGCGACGGGGCCTGCTACCGAAAACGAGACCGGCAGGACCCGGAGTCCCAACAACTGGTGGCAGCGGTGGGATGCCGATAACCCCGAAAGCGACCACTGGACGGAGTGAGCCCGAAGTTCAACAACGGGACTACAGGAGAAGGAGGACACGAGCTCATCGACTTCCAGAGGGAATCGAACGGCACTTCTGAGAGGCACGACGCCGGAGACATGACTGCGAACTGGGTGAGTGCCGGCTTTCTCTGTTAAATTTACCAGGCATTTACTCTATGTGTTAAGTAAAAGCTGGTAGAGAGGGGCTGTCTTGGTCATTGGGTTAACAGGTAACTTGCGTCAGGCAGAAATTGTGTGATAGCTTGGTTAAGCTCTTTCTGTCAGTGGCGTCAAGGTTAACAGTGACAGGGCAGGATTCCGTGTAAGAGCTTTTGAAGCTTTATTTGTAGACTAAGTTAACGGAAAACTTGAGGCAAGGCAGGTATCTAGAGCTGTCGTTGCCGTCAAGGTTAATTAGTTGCAGAACAGGAATCTTTGTGGAACAGAGACAGCGGTACTGGAAGCAGCCATGAATCTTAAATCCCTGCGAAAGTCCATGTTGTTGCTACTTGCAAGGGAGTTGAATCTGGAGGTGTCGGACTCTCAAAGAAAGCCAGAGCTGATAGAGGCGATTCTCGCTTTGGGGGCGGAGGATGACGAGCTGTCAGAATGTGTCGAGGAGATTCAGGAGAGGCAAGCGGCAGAGGCCGAAAGAAAGGCGGCCGCGGCCGAGGCCGAAAGAAAAGCGGCAGAAGCCGAGGCAGATAAGATGCGAAAGCACGAGCTTGAAATGAAGCGCCTCGAGCTAGAGATTAGCCATAATAGTAGAACAGGAGGCAGCGAGGCATCCGGTACAGCAGAGCGGGTCAGGTTCAAAATGACGGACCTAATGAGATCGTACAAGCTAGGGGAGGACATTGGGCTGTTTCTCGTCAACTTTGAGAGAACTTGTGAAAGGCAAGGTTTCAGCCAGGATATGTGGCCTCAACGCTTGTTGTCCCTACTTCCGGGGGAGGCTTCAGAAGTAATCGCGCGCCTCACGAAAGAGGAGGCTGACGAGTACAGTGAGGTAAAGTCGAGCCTTCTGAAGAAATACAGGTTGTCAGCGGAAGGTTTCAGACAAAAATTTCGCAACGCCGTAAAAGAGAACAATGATTCATACCCGGAGTTTGCTTACAAGTTAATGGCCAACATGGGGGTGTGGCTCAAAGAGGCAAAGGCGTATGGGAATCATGACAAGGTGCTCGAGTGTATCGGTCTGGAACAATTCTATCAAAGGTTACCAGAAAAGGTGAGGTTCTGGGTGCAGGATAGACCGGACGTGAACACAGTAACGAAAGCCGCAGAGCTCGCTGAAGAATTCGTTACGCGCCGCGCCCTCGGGGCAAACAGCGAGCCTAAAAGGGAAAAATTCCTACTACCGAATAAGGCGCCGTTTAGAAAACAACCAACAAGTCTCGCACAAAAGGGTGAGGAAAACAATTCATCTAACCCTGGGGCGTCGGCAGAGGCAAGCAAAAGGAAATTTGAGGCGAGAAAACCGGCTGCTTGTTTCAATTGCTACGAAACAGGGCACTTCGCGAAACACTGCCCGAAAGAAAAGGTGGCCTTTTTATCTATAAATGAAGCCGACGAGAACATGAAGTTGTTAGAGCCCTATATGTACGACCTTACCGTGAACGGCAAGCAGTGTCGGGTTCTTAGAGACTCCGCAGCCACTATGGACGTAGTTCATCCGTCTTTTGTTCAGTCCGGACAGTATTCAGGAGACTGTGCCTGGATTAGACAAGCCGTAGAAGCAAACAGTCAGTGCCTCCCCGTAGCTAAAGTTGTCCTTAAAGGCGCATTTGGTACGTTGGAAACGGAAGCCGCGGTATCGCCATATCTACCCCCTCAGTATCCTTACTTATTTTCAAATAAGTCAGATCAAATGCTGAAGGAGAAAGGTCTAACGTTGGGAGAAGGCATAGTGCAGGCACTGACTAGATCGAAGGCACGTGCGCTGGCTGCGAGAGCAACATTCACTGAGGCAAACAAGCCTCAAATCGACAATGGGCCTGGTTGCGAGTTGGACACCACGGTAACAAATCGACTTGTGCGAGAACAGGCTGCAGAAGCCGTAGTCGCGGAAGCAACCATTCCTAAAGGCGACGATGAACCTCCTCCCGAATTGGAAGGGGTCAATTACGCCTCGTTGACCGAGCAAATAGAAAATGCCGTTGCTCCCAAGCCGATTCCTGGTAGTACAGAGGATAGCACAGAGGGTGACACATTCCAGGTACTAGGAAATACAAAAGAGTTGTGTGTCATGCCAACTTCGGATAATTTCAGTCGGCTGCTGCAGGTGAGTCCCGCTTCATTAATAACCGAACAAAAGGGGGACCCGACGCTTAAGCAATTCCAGGACAGTTCGAAAGAGGGAATCGCCAAACGAAATGTGAGATTCCAAGAGAGGAGCGGCATACTCTATCGAAAATATCTAGATAGGCGAGGAGTAGAATTTGACCAGGTAGTCGTACCTCAGGCGTATCGTCAGGATTTGCTTAGTTTGGTGCATGGAGAATCATGGTCAGGCCACTTAGGCGTAAAGAAGACGAAAAATCGTCTTTTACAGGAATACTACTGGCCTGGATGCTTTAAAGATGTAGAGAGGTTTGTAAAATCTTGCGATGTGTGTCAGCGAGTGGGTAAGCCGGGAGATAAGGCGAAATTTCCAATGAAGCTGGTGCCGGTAATCACGGAGCCCTTTCGTCGGTTGGTAATTGACACAGTAGGTCCTTTGCCCAAGACAACTTCAGGCTACCGTCACATCCTGACCTTAATCTGCCCCGCTACTAAATTTCCAGAGGCGGTCCCGCTAAAAGAGCTAAGTTCCGTGGAAGTAGTGAACGCACTTCTGTCCGTGTTTGCCCGGGTAGGCTTTCCTGTCGAGATACAATCAGACCAGGGCACCATTTTCACGAGTGTCTTAACGACAACCTTTCTAGAGCGGTGTGGCGTGAAATTATTGCATAGTTCAGTCTACCATCCGCAGTCGAACTCGATAGAAAAGCTTCACTCCGTGATGAAGCGAGTGTTAAGAGCCAACCTGTGCTTAGTTCACCGGACTACTCGAGGCCTTTCACAGTCCAATGCGACGCTAGTGATAGAGGCATGGGGACAGTTCTTAGTCAAAGGGATGAGGGGGATCAAGAGCATCCCGTCCTCTATGTTGGCCGGAAACTCACCCTTCGCGAGCAGGTTTACAGCGCTAGCGAAAAGGAATGTGCGTGCTTGGTTTGGGCAGTCCAGAAACTGGCTTGTTATATTGCCGGAAGCAAGTTCATTGTGGAAGTGGACCACTGTCCTCTCACCTGGCTACAGACCATGTCCTCTAAGAACGGCCGCCTGCTGCGTTGGAGCCTCGTTTTGCAACAATATTCGTTTGAAACAGGCTACAAAAAGGGTGTACTCCATGGCAACGCTGATGGCTTAAGTCGATGCCCCTGACGCGAGAGGATGTCTCGAGAACTCTGGCATTTTTTTTTCCTGACCTAGACAAGAGCTAGTGATTGTTTTTTTACTCTTTTAGGTTTACTTGTTTGAAAACGTTGAAGACACGGCTATCCAGGGTTTCGGGTTCGGTGTGCTTCCAGTGTTGTTGTTTTGTGTCACCTTAAAGTGTGAGTAACATTTTGAATAAATTGTGTATTTCCTTTAATATCAGTTAAAGGGGAAAATTGCCTGGTGGAGTTTGGCGGAATTGTCCGGCGCTCACCGGCTGAGTAGTTGTGTTTTCATGTGCGTATGTGACGTCTGTTGAGCCCTCAATGAAGCAGGTGTTGCCCTCTACTTCATCAAAGACGGTCGTCACCAAACCGACTGCCGGCGCTGATCTCTCCGGACAGTGGCTGCAAACCTCAGCCCATCGTGTCCATTCTTCAGCACTGTATAAGCCTCACATTCGGCTGAGCCCTATTACATCCAAGTTAACAACCTCTAGTTCCTCGAACAGCACAGCTAGACTAGCATCACTAGATAGCGTTCTAGCGTTGAGCGTATACCCAAGTTCACATTCCAATGGCAGACTGTCTGGACCCGGGAATTCTAAGCATGCACCCTCCGCGTCTGACCACCACTGTGGACAGTTGATTCGCAGCCGCTGAGGGCCGAGGGTTAATTGGTACGTCTTTATGGGGCCGAGTACTGCACCAGGGTGACCAATCCTGCTCTGGTGAGGCGGCGCATTACCGGCAGGTGCTCTGCAGTTAGGCTGCACCCCAGACCTTTTTTTTTAACGATTCCTTCATCACGCGTTTTAACGAGTGGTCCGGCATCGGCATTCGAACCGAATCTTGTAATCATGCTATAGGCTGATGCACTGCCAACTCGGAATACTTTAATTCATTCCCAAGTCTTAGTAGCCAACTTGGCATTGGAAACCGGTCACAGTTGCTAGCTGGGAATGCATTCCCAACTGGAAATGTGTTCCTAGTTGAACTGGGACCAGTTGAAACTAGTTGGATCCCCAGTTAGGAATTTTCACCTGAGATAGGAGTGCAGTTGCCAGTGGCGTACCAACTCTTTTGCGAGTTGGGGGGGGGGGGGGGGGGGCTAGCTTACCTCATTCGTCAGCCGAGGTCGCAGGTTCGGTTCCTGCCCACGGCAAGTTATCTTTTCACCCACTTTTCTTTTTCAGATTTACATCACAATTTGGTCTAATAACTTCCCCTTTACTTTCCTTGGCATTATTGTCTGTTGGATCTCATTAATATTGTGTCAAAACACGGATATATATATATATATATATATATATATATATATATATATATATATATATATATATATATATATATATATATATATATATATATATATATATATATATATATATATATATACATTTATATACTTCGAAATTTAATCACACTTTAACCAGCCGAGGAATGGCGCCCTTAGCCCGATTTCCGGGTCCAATATGCGACGCAGAATCTTACTATCTTCCTATCATGCCTCTTTGTCTGATTATGCTGGCGGCTATCATCTAGGAATACCACAATCGTTTAATAAATTTATCATGGATGTTAGTTGTCGTGACGGAGATGTACTAAGTCTTAACAAAGATACATCTACGTTAAACGGGGCTATAGCTGCCAAACACCGAAACAAAAAACCTTCGGCAGGCTCTCCTTTACCAATGTACAGTAAGCGTTTAATTACCCCTGTAAAGGCGCGTTTTACTTTCGTGTTACACGCCGATTCCTCTAACGAAGGGATTTTCAGGGAATGATTGCTTTTGTATCATTTCATAAGTATCGCACTTTCTTGCATATATTCAGACATGCGTGTATTATAATTCGCCTTATTTGCTCGTAGTCTGAATACCGTATCTGTAGCATGCAAATATTAATCATATTGATATGGTTATATTACTTTTGTGACATTTTTATCAACTTCTCAACCTTTTTCTTTAAAAATATATAAGTTTTGGTGTTAGGGGGGGTAATACATTGTTTACATTCATTGTATTTGTATCAACATTTCTTGAATGACCCCAGGCGTCTACATAAATAAACCAACACAAAAGGTGCAAACAAAATATTACTTCGAAAGAACAAAATGTGGGTGATTATAATGTTAAACTCTCCCTTGTTGCTTCGTTTCGAAATAGCCGTTAGCTGTATATTGAACTGAATTGAGTTTATTGGGCATTAAGGTTGCGAGCAAACCAGGCGAAAAAGCTGCACTGAGCAGCTTATGGTGAACCTTGAGCGAACATTGGTGTGAACAGTCTTTGTCACGCACACAGCACCAGCTTGTCACGCGAGGCGACAAATGACGTGAAAATGACCCATTGCTCAATGACCACTTATGCACGACCACGTAAAAATTAAGATCATAAACTATTTTCGATATGGCATATTGTTTTCAATTGGCTCTTCGGCATTTCAAATTTTCTGTGTGCCACAAAATCGCCTGCTTGTTGTATGACGTCACGCCGGAGAGCATCTTCTTCTAAATGTAATTCAAGTATGCTAGCTGCCAATCACACAAGCAGCGGCTACAAATAGTAGCTGGCAAGATGGATTATAAGTTTAATAAAAAAATTTCCACAAGCAGCATAACGGGGCTTGGTAGTTTGTGAGCGTATGGATCTCTGTGAGCTCATACTTGCTGAGACACAGGGGGATAGAGAGAAATAAGCAGCGCTGCATGTGTGTGCTTATTTGCTATCCGAGATGTATTTTGAGCTGCAAAGGACAATTCAAGTTGAGTGAAAAGAACTAGCCTGATTCAAAACTAAGCCTTCATAGCGCAAAAAACACGGTATTTAAACTTAATTCTCCCTGGTACGATGAGTCAAGTTGTGGGCAAGCTTAAAAGTTGAGCTTAATTCCTACTGAACTCAAGTCCACTGCTTTATTCGTGGCCACTTTGCAAGCTGCCACTATGACTCCAAGTTACCATAAGCAAGGCCGATCAGGTTTATCGTAGACTAAAGTGGAAATAATTTTTGGCCTTTTAGTACAGAAAAACTTGAATACCAGAAATGATTCGTCACACTCATCGGCTCACAACAGCTTCGACAGGGCAGCGGTGATGGTATATCCTTTTCAAAGACAATAATTTTCCGGAAGCAGTAAATGCTTTGACTGGTCTATAAACAGTTTACTCGTTCCCATCCGTAACTGCATCAAGAAGTCACAGCAGAATAAAAACATGAACAAGTGATGCAATATTATAGGACCCCTGTTCAGCGCTCGCCTGCTCGGCAATACTACAGGACAAGACGCGAAAGCTTCGCATAGGCGACCAGCACCGCAAAGAGCCTACAAGAAAAATTATCACAGCAGAAATGCTGGCGAAATTTCGCTCTGTTGTAACATTGCCTCGTAACATTGTCATTCTTCCGTAAAAACAAAATTGAGTGATTACTATTGCGACGGAAAACTTCGCCTTGTTAGTTCCCCTAGCGCGCAGTCAAGAGCGACCATGGTGCACTGTATAAAGTGTGTGTGGGGGGGGGGGGGGGAATCAGCCCTCCCTTACCCCCCCCCCCCCCGGCTGATGCGCCTATAGCCTGTTGAACTTTCTTAGCACTAATATATAATACCACATGACCGCCTATCAGTTCTCAACTTCACATCGTAGCTCGCCTAGCCTTCTCTTGGCTGGTTGATGAAACTCCACATTTCGTAAAAAAAAAAAAAAAAAAAAGAAAGAAAGAAACCTGGTGCGGCTTCAAACTTCTGACCATCCCGCTTAGCCCAGCTTAGTGTTCTGGATGATCGAACCTCTTTCTCGTGCGTTTAGTCTCTCCTAAGTTCTATCTCACTCAGTTTTGACTTTATTGGCTTCAAAATGTCCGCAATGTTGAAGTTTTGCCAGGGCAATACCTGGCTAGAGGTGGCACGTACACCTATACTTTGACGTTTCCTGTCGACTGAAGAGTTGGGCGCTCCTGTTTTGCGAACTAATCAACTTTGGTGAGCGTACACGTTGCGGGTAGTCGGAATGCATGAAAGGTATCCGCGAAAAGTTTTGAATTGCTAAAGAAGAGACTACAGGGCGCTAGTCTGTATCCTCTTTTTGTCGGCATTCTAGAGTGGCAAGTAATTCGTATTTAAAACGCGTTAAACATGGTTCGCATGCTGTTAAATGATCGCGGTGCAACTCCGCACACAGTCGCTGCGGCCACCGTGTGCTAGCTTTTCTACAAAGGAAATCTGGGCGTGGAGTGCCAAGGGGCGCTGTAGGCCGATTATGAATTCAAAAACTCGCGCTCGCAACGAATGGTTGGTACAATCGCCATCGTAGCACCAGCTTCTGGCTTATTCAGTCAATCCAATCCAAAGCGCTGAGCCACAGAACACCTCCCAGTGGCTGAGCGTCTAGCGTTGTTATGGTAGTGTATAGGTGTTCTGTGGTTGTTCTGCAACGTTTCGCGCATGTCTCAGCATCCGAGAACGCCTTTAGCGTAGCTTTTCTGAGACGTTTTACTGCCAATGTCCACTATGAAGGTCGCTAGCGGACCGTGACGTGTCGAAACACGGTAGGTCGTCTCCACGTCTTCAACGGAGGCGCGCTTTCAAAGGTGTTCTGTGGCACAACGATCAACTAAAGAACCATGGGAAAGTGCTGCATCCCGGGTTGTCGCAACTCCCGCGAGCGTATACCGGGCCTCACGTTCCACCAAATTCCTTCCAACGAACCGTATCGCACCTCGTGGATCGAGGCACTTACCAAAGCCGGCGTCAAGGCGTTCACCGAGTGGACCCTGGTCTGCGGCGAGCACTTCAGGCCCGAAGACTACAAGATGACGGTGCGAAAGAACTTCCTGCTGCCGTCGGCCGTGCCGTCCACGTTCACCATCAAGCCGTGCAAGAACGCGCCCAAGAAACGCGGTCGCAAGCCCAGTGCCTTGCTCCAGCAACAGCAAGAACAGTTAGCTGCGGCGCGAGCTGGAGCGCCGCAGAGAGTCACAGTTCTGAGGTCCGTGGTGGCTGAAGGGAACGATTTCGCTGATGATGGCGACGAAGACTACGACCCCGTGAGTGACGGCGTGCGACGTAGAGGGCGTCCTCGCAAGCGTAAGGTTTTTACGGACATGGTGGTCTACATGCCCAAACTGACGTCCGACGATCAGCGCGACGAGAACGGGCAGACGCAGGCGATCACCCTGACGTTCCCGCGAGAAGACGGGGACGAGCGCGTCGACGCGACGTCGTCCTCAGGGACGCTGGAGACATCGGAAGCCGTGCGTAGCGAAGCGGTGGCCTCTGACGCGGAGGCGCTACAGGGTATCGAGGACGTCACGGAGCAGCAGCCGCCGAAGAACCTCAACGTCATCGTGTTCACGAATCAGGCGCGCCCCGCTTCGACTTCCACGAATAGTCGAACCGACGACCACAGTAGTGCTGGCGCTGTCGTCGAGCCCTCGTCTGACTACCCGGGCAATCCGAGGCGACGCTGCTGCCAGATTCAGACGCAGCGGCTGCTATTTTACAAGAGCGTCATCACCAAGCTTAGGAAACGTGTGCTGGCCTTGGAGGCCAGTTTAGCCGAGAAAGAAAAAGAACTGGCTTCGGTCGAAGCCCAGGGAGACCTCGACATGCTTTTGTAGCCACCGGTTTTTAGGAACACACAGTGGCAATGACACAAGGCTGTCATTGCATTGAAGATACTATGCACATGCTTTAGTTGACGTTGTTCAAGTGTGACATTTATAAAATGAGGCGTGCCGGTTGACTCACAAGATGGCCTTGCTCTATGTTGCAAAATAAAGGAAAAGTTTGTGGGCACTATTCTCTGACGGTCGCTTTTAGTAATGGCATCACTCTGCTGACACTTCGTGTAGCATAATCGATGATATAACTTTTCTCACTTTGTCCAACCCATGTTCACATGCGCCATTAACTCTCACTGGCCGAGTGTCGCGAAGTCGCACACAAAGTGATGCTATATGCCTAAGCGATCATCTAAGATCATCTCTCCATGTTCTCTCACCTACACAACTGTTGCATACTGACCCTTCGGGGCAGCTGGAGGTTCCCTAGTAGCTTGGAAACACAACCACTACTAGGCATGCAGATTTTCTGAAGTGTTATATAGTTGGGCTCTTTCAAACGTGCAATTTCCTGTACATGTTTGCTTTTTTTGTTTATCGATGAAGCCTAGCTATAGTTGGATGCAACTTAATTGCAGAAAAACCCTGCCCATATGAGCGAAATGTGGCAGCTGATTTCTTCCGCAAATGAAGAAATAATTCTAGCGGAACAACCATTTGGGCTAGTTAGTAATGGTGGTTTTCAATTCAAAAGGTGGGGCGCAGTGCAGAAGAAAGACTGGAGAAAGGGTCAACAGAGGTGCACACTCGCGAGTGGAAGTTTATTAAAAAGCAGCACATATATAGCTTACAAAATTAGCACATGGTACAATTTATCTCTCCTAAAAATATCGAATGACTATCACTTTTCTACAGAAAAATCATCAAGGTGCATACACCTTGAGGGAAAAAAAATTGATTGAAATAAAAATGAGAAATCACGGGGCAGGGGGGTCCCTGTTTTATACTTTGCCCCACTACTTACATTCAAAATGAAATAATCCTACTCATGCACACAGCAGTATTCTTCGAAGGTGGCGACATAGGCCATCGTGAAAGTCCATCTTTGAGAAGAAAATACCACGAAGTTCTGAAGTTGTATCGAACCGTAGCAGTTTATAGTTATTAAAAAACTCAAGCACATGACTGTAGTAGGCCTCCCATAAATGGAATTGTTGCATTTTGTGTGGACACAACTTAGCAGAGAGGCAGACATTTGTACAAATGTCATCGTTACTTCATGCACTAAACGCAACTAACGAAACTGACAGAAAATTGGGCCATGAAAAGCATAGCGGTGGTTTCTTAACTGTATTGCAATCATTCTTACTTTAATGGAAGTAAATTAAAGTGCATAAAGAATTAGCCTTTCCGGCAGTAGGGCCTGAGCCCACAACCTCCGATTTACACGTCTGATGCTCTACCATTTGAGCTAAAAATAGTAAAGCATCAGTAGAGTGGTAGAAAGGCGCTGGCTAACACTCTCAGGTAAGAAGTGCACATGAAAATGCTACAAAAAAGTGGATAAACGAGTCTTGTAGCTCAAATAGTAGAGCATCGAACACGTGATTCAGAGATTATGTGTTCAGATCCTACTGGTATAGACTGGTAATTTTTCGTTCTCTTTTCTAGAATACTTTTGGAATGCTTTGAAATGAAATTGCAGAAAAAAAAATGAGATGATTCTCACAAGATTCAAGATCAAAGTGTTTTCTTTGGCTAGGCTGAAGAACTGGTGGGGTGGCATTTTATATTTGTCTTACCAAGAATGAGGCAATGCAGAGGCCAAATCATATTTGCGCACAGGACTTGAGGCAACCAAAAAGTTTCCGACAACACTTTATACGTGAAAGGCAAAGATACCATTTTCTCAGTCTCTCCACGTCTTTCAACTTCTGTGGAAGCCCAAATGATGTGGAGGATAAGGATGCTCCCTTCGAATCCAGAGTTTCGAATACAGTATGCCTTGCAAATGTCAATATAAAAACAACAAAGTTTCGATGCTAAAAATTTTCAGCTTCAAATTTTACAGCCTTTGTGCCCCAATTTCAGATCCGAATCGAGCCCCCACCTTTGCCACATCTATCATGTCCATGTTGGAACCACAATTTTCTTGAGTCAATGCATTTGGGAATCTAGCAGAAAGGCAGTTTTGCCCTAACACGAGAATGTGGGATATGAAGCGTATTAAAGATCTGAAGGGACTATTGCCAATCAGACGTTGACTGCATTTGTCCTCGGGAAGTTCGAATAGTGGAATTCCGGTGAAAATTGAATCAAATAGCAAAGACTATTTTAAAAAAATACTTTATATTTTGAGTGTTCATGCACTCCTACTTTTCTGCCCAGTGACTCTTCAAGCAGAGTGCTTTACATACGGAGGGCAAGTTCGAGGCCCACATACAAAACTATGGTGGTGGTAGTGGTTAGAAGATGAGAAAAGGCACCTAATTTCTGCGACCCGATCGGGAGCACGGCGCAGTGCCTAACAAAACTATGGGAGAACAGCATACAGCAGTCGTTAAAGGGGCCCTCGAATTCCAGAGCAGTCCGAGCGATAAGCTCAAACTTCGTTGACCAAGATGCCAATGTGTTGAAAAAAATGCTGAATAATCTTTCGAAATGCTACCTACACTACTATATGACGGGACAGTTGGATCTACATCTCTGGGAGTTTGCAAGATGTAAACTTGGAGCACTATCTTTAGCTCTGGGCAAACTGTGTGCACCTGTCTGGTGCGCTGGTAGTGCAGAAACAAACGTAAGTGGCAACAGCGGATAGACGTACGTCATCTTTACCAGGTGCATAAATAACTCTTTCAGCCATGGTGTCCTTTGAACATTCATCTTGCTCCGAGATATTTCCAGTTGGTGTTGACATCGTAGAATTTTAAACAGCGTTGAATGTAAGTGTAGCTATCTGCTAACCAAAAACAATGATGATGCGCAACAATTGCATCAATAAAAGAACCCTCCAACACTCTGTCAGCGTGCTCAGAAATTCTGCCATTCACTTGTCAAGGCTCCTCTGAACACACAAGCTAAACATTGTAGCGCAACCTGCGGCCTGGAATTTCCTATATAACTAGTTTCCAGTGATATTCGGGGGTAATACAAAGTACTGTTGAAAAATTGTGCCTGAGGAAGATAAAACTTGGGGTTTTACATGCTAAAACCATGATTTTATTATAAGCCATGTTGTAAGAGGGCTCTGGAAATATCAACTATCGAGTGTTTACTCTAACATATCCAACATCGCACAGCACTTGGGCCTCTAGCTTTCAGCCTCCATCAAAACGAGACCACAGCGGTCGAAATCGAACCCGCAAGCTTCGGGTCGGCAGCCGAGCACAGGAACCATACTGTTCCAACACGGCAGACTACTGAAGAGGACACTATGATGGCACTTAGAAGCACAAAAACGCATGAATGGAGAAGAATAGAGCACAAGCGCCTGTCTTGAGTTGCTTTAATGCGGATGCATTTCTTTGTCGGGCTATGTCAGGCATCCGGCGTTGCCTGCGGTGGTATCCACGTGCGGGCAGGTGTTATCTCTCTACTCTCACTACCTCTCCCATAGCAACAGGGCGCTTACCCTCGCCTCTAGCAATCAGAACATGATGGTGGGAGAAAGTGTAGGTGCAGTGCTTTGTAGCTTCTCTCACCCTTCGTGCCCTCTCACTCCTGCACCCCACTCTCCTGTCCGCTCGCTTTTCACTCTCGACCGTTCGCTGGCTAGGGCGCCTCTCAAGGCGATGGCACAAGTCTGTGAAGACATGGCCGACGTACAATGATACTATCTCTTCGGCACAAGAAATGCATTCGCATTTCCTCACGATTTCTTTCGGAGAAGAGGAGGCACTTTTTTGTGTTTTTCTGCTTCATAGTACCATCGTGGAACCTTAGAACCTCTCCGAAGAGAATAATCCTGGATGCACTCGAGAAGCCGTAAATTTTTGAAATAAACACACAACACAGAGCTTTCTTTTACTTAGTGAAATCAGATTCGTTTTATTTTATACCTTACACTTGGGTAGACATCTATGTACAAAAGAAAAAAAAGAAGGGGAGGAGGACTGGAACCTAATCGCACGCTTTAGCGGCGACTAAATTTGAGAACAGGAATGACCAGTACACTGACTGCTATGTATACAGATGCAAGAAGGAACAAAAATGGTAAGGAAAAAAAAATAGATATACACAACAGGCCACATACGCAGCTTTTTAGCAAACAACTGCTGCGTTCAATTATATATATATATGTATATGTATATATCACAAAGCACTAGATTCCGAGACTGATCGAAACGAACATGTAGGGAGGGTGGGGAACACGTACAAGGTCAGAACATGGTGTTTTTAACAGGAACTTCTGTGTAGCCGAGTGCAACTTGGGAAAAAAAAGAACAAAAATAAAACAAAACGCTGCAATGAGAGATTCAAGAGATTTTTTCGAAAACAAGACGAGTGAAACGTAAGAAAAGCAACAGCGAGAGGCGTCGCATGCCACACAAGTTGCGAGACGCAAGGGCGTCTTGCGTTCAACAGCGACAATAAACGTTAAGTCAACAATCCTTCGTTTTAAGAGGGAAGGGCGAGGCTAAAAGTGCGAGGGTCTTTGGAAAATTATAGTAGTAAGAGTTTGAGGTGCAATTTCGACAACAGGTGCAAACGCCGACAGCACACCAATGTGCCAGCAATATGCTGGCACATTAAGACGGCCTGATGAATATCAATAAAAAGAAAACAGGCATAGAAAAAAAAAACAAGTACTACAAGCTTTCGTGATAACTGCTGTCAACAAAATTTCACGTTTCGGACCGCCAAGTTCGGGTCGATGATAAGGAGTAAGCCTCTGGCCAACATAAGATTAATTCAAGCAGCCCTGCGTTGCTGAAAGTCGGCAAACTTAAAAGCTTGCTTTGATGGTTAGGATAGTTACTTGTCTGGGGTTAATGCATGAGGGTGGTTGAAAAAAACAAAAAAAAGCTTGCCTATGTACACCTTTTAGAACGTTTGCGATTACTCATTGTGAAGGAAGTTTAAGTTCATCAAAATGCAGTGCTAACAAGTTTCGGGCAGCTGACTTGAAGCGCACATTCAAATGAAATTCACCGACTTTTCATTGTCGGCATTCGTTGCACGTTTTGACGGCAAACACGTCAAAGGCATTGATGCGAATTGCCAGTGAGCAACAAGCAAGCGAGAATATTCTGTCACTTTGGTGACTTCGCGAGGCCAACGGGCGGAAACTCTAAAAGCTGTGGCTCGCGAGTGCTAACTCTCAGCGTTCAATACTGGTGGGACACACAACGTCCAAATGACCGCGCCACGTGCAACCAGAAAGAAATGACGTGGTTCTAACATTCAAAAGCTGTTTTTATGAGACATGCAGCCAATGCACCGGCCCTTTCGGGAAATATAATCAACGAAGCGCAGCACTTTCAGAAATGAAATAAAATGCGCCTGCTGGAACATATGGGCGAGATGTGCTAAAGGAACACAGTGCGAGATTTTGCTTTCCTTTAATATATGGCTAGTGTAAATTGCTGCCACAAAATAAAACTGAACACGTGTGGGCCCCTGCTCTGCCGAGAAAGCTCGGCGAGAATAGCTAATCGTAGTTATAATTATAGTAGTAAGCGCTGCCTCTGCATTCGAACACAGGTGTATATGTCTATACATATAATGAAACTGTCAATAAGTTAAGTTGTCACATTTTTTTTTCTACAGTTGCACAAAAACAGCGGTTTTCAACAATCTCACGATGCTACTGTACAAGGAGGGCTAAAAGAAATTGCCCACATTCACACAAAGCCACGAGAACCACTTGGATATGCTTCGCTGTCTTGTGGTTCGACAATGACTGTGTCTTTAAGCTATGAATTTTCTTCGCCCTCCTGCCACATGTCAATCACGCTGCTTGCAAAAAAAAAAAAAAAAAGGAGTTTTTAAAAGCTTGTTCGATTCGTTGTCTCCGCGCCGGCCAAAACAAAAAGTACCAGGGAGATTCTGCAACATCGTCCAGTCTTGAGCACCTAAAGCTCACATCACATCCTATACTCATGAGAAACAAATGGATATATATATTTTTTTTCACTCGGTGCAAAAGGTGGTGCAATGAAATAAATAATCCCTCCAACTCGAAAAAAAGAAGAACTAAAAACAAAGACTACCCAAAAGAGACTCTCAAAGAACACAACCTACAAAACAGTTTCTCCCAACCCAACCCACAACCTCGATGCATTAAGATCGATGATAAACTGAAAATAAATAACAGTCGCTCGCTCGTTCGATTTCACAAATCGACCGATCGCTCACGTGTGAATGCAATGCCAAATGCTTGGTCAGTCCCCAGACGGACGTGGTTATGTTTTTTTTTTTTAACATCTTTTCTTCCGTTTTGCTTAGCTTTAGGGTCTCCCTGGCCACACTAGCTTTGCGCATTCTTGAACTCGCACAATGTACAATGCCTCGCGAGATAGGAGATGCCCTCGCGCAATACACACAAGCGGCATGATGTACAGGGAAAGACACCAAAATAGTGAGTCCCGGTTTAGCTATGGTGAACAGGAAACAGCACTCCCATGCCACCATCGCGGGCTTGCACACACCCTCCCCCGTCGCACCTTCGGCACATTCAACACTCGTCGCGTTCATTACCCAACAGAGACACACAACAGTCTCAACACCTTCACTCTCGCACAGTCCCACATCGTCTGCCGCGAGGCCACTGTGATCAATCGGTCCGCTGCACAATCTCGATGCGGTCGTCTGCTACCGAGCCACCATGAACCAGACGCACCAGGTTCCTGCGCAGACGGCTGTTCCGCAGCGATGACAGTTCTGCTGCTTACCATTAAGCTCATTCGCCGTCTGCTGCAGAAATTCAGGTCCACCATATGCTTGCACAAATGATCGTATGCTACAAGATGTGAGTTCGAGTCTGTCGCTTGCAGACACAGTACTGTCTGCTTCAAGGAACAACGTAAGTCTGCAACACCAGCACAAGCTTTTCGACTTAGTATGGTAAAGACCTCATGATGTCTTGGAAGTGGCAGCTGGCCACCAGACGATGGATAGCTCAAGGAGCAATTTCAATGCTGGATTGCCGGTCTAGGCATCGGTAACATGACGATGTTCGGCAGCACTCACGACAGGGGTGTACGGAAAGCGACCGGTGTCCAACCAGTCGCGCACCAGTCAGTTTTTCTGAGTCACTACCCTGCCGAAGAACCTGCATGAATGGCGACAGACGGTCCGAATCAACTTTGCGACACTCTGCGAACAGACGACACCAATATACTCGGCAGGAGCTCAAAGTCCTGCTCTCGCTCTCGGCCTCGACTTGAGGCCGCTTTCCTTGATGGGGCTTGGTGCCTCACGAGGCAGTCTTTCCTGGCACACACGCACACACCACTTGTGGCCGAAGAAAAAAAAAAATCAAAGTCTTGCTCTCTAATTGCAAAATAATGTCCCGACCACGAAAAATGTGGCTCTTCACACTTCTAGCGGGTAGGCGACTATACAAATTCATTTGTGCCTGGTGATGTCAATGGTTCCATGCTCTGCAATAAGAAAAGATATATATATATTACATTAGTTACATATTCAATTTAATGTAACAGCTCATCTAAGGTCAAGAAGTGCTAATTAAAGTCACAAAATAAGTGCTTCGCTGCGTAAAATGCACATGCAAATTTCCTGCCTACGAATAGACCCACTAGAGCGCATACACTGAATGTGTCACAACAGTGCTACTGCTCCAACAAACGACCTCGGACACGGCAGCTTACAGTGGAAGTCATGTTGCAAAACTGACAAGGAACGGTGATGAGTTTCTTACAGATGCCTCTCAGCAGCCATCGGTGAAAAGTGAAATTGACTACCTCAGTTGTGGCGAACCACCACACATACCTAGCCAAATGTTGGCAGCATAAACTACAAACTTACTGTATTGCCACACAGCTTCTTAGTGACTTGACTAAAAAGAGTTCAGTGACAATGTCAACCTGATAGCATGCATCAATAGCACAAATTGAAACATAAGCGAAAAATGACTGATCCAAATGAGTGTTCTCCACAGTGACATCAGGCTATTTATCTATGGTATTCGATTGTTAAAAGCCTGAAGTGTATGCTTAGAAGCCTCAAATCAGACACTACCACAAAAGAGCCTTTTAAGACCGGACAGCATGTTTAGAGCAGTTCCAAAATTTCACAGATTAAGTTTATGCTGATAGTGTACATCAGCTGATATCGCTATCAGCATTGTGCTAATAGTGCATTCGAAGACAAACTAACCGGGGGGTAAGCCCTGGCTGGCTGGTACTGGTTCTTTTCTAAGCTAAACTGGTCTTCTGTTGTCTTCCTGTACACCGGGTTGTCAAAGTTCATGCTTGTAATGTTCCTCCTCAGGTACTGTCGGTACACAAGGTACGCCACCTGTGCAAAAGAAAGATGGCAAGTCGTACATAAAGCACGGAAACTGATGCAGACCCCCTCCCCCCGAGAGCAAATCATAGTGCTTGATCGAAAACATCTGTGTTTGTGAAACTGCGAGTACCATCAGCAATCGACCCAACCCCCGGCAGAAATTGAGATATAGGCCAGAGCACCTATGTTCAACTTCTGGCGATAGGGTCCAATGAAAGAAGCTTGTTTTCTTGCACAATGTTGCTCGAATCGCCAAACTCATCGCAGTGCTACAAGAACTCACCAAAGATCCGCGCACTAACTGTGCAGCGAAGCTAAATAAATGTAGCGCTGTAACACAATGACTCTCAAGCTTATCCATTTAAGCAATAGCAGAAATAGTAGTACAGTTAAACTCCTTTATAAGAGGCATGCTCCAGGCACCAATTGTCTTTTTTATGAGATGTTTCTTATAAGCAGGGTACCTCGTATGCACTTTCTTATCAACCCATATTTTACTGAAAGCACACTGGTGCCTCTTATGCCCATTTGTCTCTTATATCAGTGTCTCTTATAAAGGGGTTCGACTGTATCTAGGATACTAAAAATCGTACCACACTACTTCGATCACTTCACTCTCGCACAGTCGGGCAGAAATGCAATCCTAGATCTGGCTTCCTTGCATTTACCTTCTTCAAAACTATGTATTCGTTACTTTCCTGTCAAAAATGGTACGTCACTTTGACAGTGCACATGTGGTTCATGGCCCTGAGTGCCATGCACGTAAGAAGACGAACACAAGATAGGTAATACTTATAGGTGCGTTCAATTCACCTTGCACCTGCTGCACCGGTTCATGGTACACGACACCACAGTGCTCGACTGCAGTGCAGTGCAGGAGTGGTGCTGCCACTGTGTGAGAATTGCTGGGCCTGCTCGGGAGCAAGTGCCGTCGCAGTGCTGCTTAGAAGCAAACGAAACGTTTCACTGCCACCTGGTGGAACATGATGTTCATCTTGAATGTAAATTTACGGTGTCTAACACCAATTATAGTGGTGTGATAGTGGCAGACGGCAGCACTCACGCAACGGCTAATTAAGGAATTTTTTTTGGTTGGATGCGGGTGTAAGGAAAACGAGCTCAACAAAACTTATTGTTGGGCTTGTTGGCTATTCGTCCTACTGCAAGATAATTAGTGCAACTTTGACTCCCGAAAACACTCGCACAAACACTCACTCATTGACCCGTGTGTTCAAGTGTCTTACTTGGGTGGATGAGTGAGTTTTCGGGAGTCAATGTTGCGTTAATTACGTTACAATACGACAAGGAAAATGGGCCTTGCGAGCAGAGCAGACAACAGGCGATTCACCAGTGCCCTCAATTCAAAGGAGAAAAGACAACAGCTGATGGCGCTGCATTTGCACCACCTACATGGCATTTCCACTTCAGTGGCACCATTTGAACTTTTTGCAGTACCAGTTCCATGTACCACACCGCAATTGAACAGACCTTATGTATTGCAGTGCTACGAAAAGATGCTCCAGAAAGGGCTATTGTTTTTAGGGCAAGAAGAAAAGACAAGCCAATCTAAGGGAGCAAGGAGAATGACTCGGAAGCAACATCACTTGTTGTCGAATACATTTAAACCTCAACATAATCAACCAGGATATAACAATTGAAATATCAGTTACAATTAAGTAAATAAAAAATACTCTTGCATTTGATACAGTGATAAAAATAACCTTCATAACAAATTTTCAGATATACCGAAATATCGGTTACAATGAAGTAAATAAACAATAGTCTTGCATTAGATACAGGAGTTAGAAATAACATGACAAATTTTCAGATATAACAAACTCATTTTCTTGCAAAATGAAACTTTGATATTAGGTCCAAGTGTACACGCAACTGACGCACTTACCAGGGTGATGACGACAGCCAGGCTGCCGAGAACGCCCATGACGATGCCTGCAATGTGTCCCGAACCCAGCTGCGAGAACAGGTTGCGACGGTCCAGCGCCGACTCCGCGTGCCCAGGGACTCCCTCACCGGTGGCGTGGCTCGTGTTGTACACCACGCTCTCATCCGTGACTGCCGGCACAGTGGGGACTTTCCCACTGGTTGCGGGTGGTAACGTTTGTACCGCTGCATGAAAGCAAAGAATGTTGAAGAGCACATCAAGGCAAACCAACATAGAGAGAAAAGTGTGGCCAAAATAACTAGTCAGTTTACGAGGCGCATTGGCTGCAGACATCTATACGATCCTCTTGAAGTTCTAGAGGGTTTGAAGGAGTCATTTTTTGTAAAATATTTTTTCTTTGTTACTAACAATACTGAATGGGAAGGCAGTTTCAGTACAGTACTGATTTTCAGTTTGCCTTTTAAAGTTTTTGCTTGCATGCCAAATTACACAAAAACATAAGCTTCATCAAGAAACATGGCACTTATCTTCTGCTTGTTTTCTGTATGTAAACAGAAAAACTTGATTTATTCACGTGATAAATGCAGCCATGTGTGTCTCGAGGCACCTGAAGCTGAGTTCCCAACAAGGTCTTCTATAGATCAAACAGACTGCCCTTCTTTTATTCTTTAGAAACATATTAGCTGTTGAGGCATAGGAATTCTGCCAGCAACAGAAGTAAGCCAGTTTAGCAAGGTTATAGAACCGCTGTCGTGCTTTATTCGAGAAAAAGTATTTAGATTTGGCAGTCGGCCAGGTCCAGCAACAGCTCGTAATGACAAAAATACGCATTGACCATACTTCCTCACCACTGCGATCAGCATGGCTTTAGCAGGAATCTAGCACAGCAGCTGTGCGCTATAATGTTACACATGTTGGTCACTTGAGTGCTTATATCACCATTTGGCTATTTCCTAGTACAGTGGGTTCATTGCGTTTTCACTCCATAAAAGAATCCAGCAAATACACCTTTCTGTTCTGGTTAAGCATGCCTCATTTAGACTACTAACCTAACTACACTTCACTCAGATGGCAATATCTGAATACATCAAAGTACTATGCATGCTCTCTTAGGTGCCTTTGCAGTGCTGAGAGAGAGAGCTCCCACCTGTATCGGCAGGAAGCGTTGCAGAGGAGGCTGGACCCAGAGGAAGGCAGAGAGGATGAAGAAGAAGAAGGTGCAAGAGCGGAAGAGGAAGAGTTTGGAGAAGACGATGCGGTGGCCGTCTGCACGGTCACGTTGGTGGATGTCGCCATTCGAGAGCGTTTCGTTCGAGAGGACACAGCCCTTCGGTACTTCTTCCGCACTCGCTTTTCGTCAGGGAAGCATCGAGAGCACGGGAAAGGACACCAGGGCAAATCGGTGCGAAGAGGGCGCCCAAGGGGTACCGAGGAGGAGTTGATCAAGCAAGAGTGGTGTAAAGAGGTGTAAAAACAAACGTGCAGGACCAAGTAAGAGTTGAAAAGGCACGAGTTTGGAAGTGAAAAGAAGCAGCAAAGGTTATGTACAAATACGAGAAAAAAGAACAGAGTAAAGGGCAAGTGCATAGGGCCAAACAAATAGGTTTCAAAAGGGCGCAACAAGGTGGTTACACAAGGGCACCAACAAAAACACCGACAAAGGTGTCGGAAGAGAGTAAGATGCCAAATGCGAGTAAATGAGTAGGTTGGGGAGAGATATTGAGGCGGGGCAAATGAAAAGGGACAAATTTTAAAAAAGGGGGGAGAGGAATAAACCAGCAGTAAATATCGTGCAAAAAATGCAAATAACATAGTATTATAAAATGCAAAAAAAAGGTCCAGCAAAAAGCAAGACGAAGGAGGAGGGGTTGAGAGTAGGAGAAAAAAGAATAACAAGACAGTCATTAGAAGAGAGGTAATGATAGTGACAAAGACAGATTGTTGATGCAAAAATCTCCGCTTTTTCAACGCAAAGCTCAGAACCATAGGTGACATGGGAAAAGACCTCGCAAGTGGATTGCAAGCGATGATCTAGAAAAAATCCTCGTCAGAAAACTCCTAGGATTACAGCAGTTAACGAAGTGCAAGCTCACCCATAATCCTGCAGTTGCGCCCGTCTTCCTGGAGTTCCATGCCGTTGGGGCAGGCGCACGTGTAGCGTGCCGAGTGGATGCTCAGGATCGGTGCCGGGAGGCAGAAGTGGGAACACATGCCATTGGCCCGCTCACAGTGGTTGACGCCTGCAGGTCAAAACGAGGCAAGCACAAAGTGGCAAGTCAGTCAGAGAGCTGCATCAGTCCAGCATAACGAACATGGCTATAACAAACATGCCACATAATGAATTATTGGATATAAAAAACTGTCATAACAAAATGCGTTTTACCTATACGTTCATTGCCAATACCAGTGTCAAACAAACGTGCCGACAACATACCTATCACACGTGTTACGAAGCTAGTTTGACAACAGATGCTGTTCTGTAGTAACGAGGCGCATGATCGTGCAAATCACAAACAGTAAACACCGTGTCAGTATCATTTATAATTTACATCGCCTAACTGATGGTTTACTATGTACCATTTCATAATTAGCATAGCGTAAAAGCGAAGGCTATACCAGACAAATTTTGAGGTGAAAAATGTTTTGTGACCAGAAAGAGAACAGAAGTGGTTTGAATGCAAGAACAACCAATGCCACTTTTACCAGTTTTTTTTCCTTCAACAATAGGGTGATCCAAATCCAGCTGGCAGTTATGACTGCACTAACAGAAAAAATACACTTGCTGTGCAGTGTAAGTTGACATTTACCTATTTAACTGAGTGAGAGAAGTCAATCAAAACAGCAAGTTATTATCAAATGAAGCAAATGCAAATGTATGTCACTCAAACCTCATTATAACAAACTTGCACCTTGCGTAAAAATAAGTTCGTTATATTCAAAAGTCCATTATAAAGGTATATTTCTAACACTGTTTATTGCAAGGCTATTCACTTACTTTCTTATCACCAATATTTTATTATATTCAAGTTCCTTATATCAAGGTTTGAGTTACATGCACTTTTCTCAGTTCTAAATCTTAGTTTTTGTTTTCTTCGGAAAGTAAATGCTCGAATGCAAAGTGGCACAATGCGGCAACGAAACATGCATATGCTTGTGCAGACTTCTCACCTTGCGGTTGCTTGTAGCTGTGGTAGACGTGGACATCCATGGGCGAGAAGACCCCGTTGGCAATGTGGGTAAGGTTCTGGCCAGTAAACTTGTTCACTTTGTTGATCACCTCAGACTCCCAGTCAGTCCAATACAGCCAGTCCTGCACAATAAAGTGCATATGCAAAACTTGAAATGGATGCAAATTTTTTCAATGTCTGCATCCACATGACTTATTAACCAAGTCCTGAGAAGTTGAAAACAGTGCTAAGCTTTGCATATAAAAAAATGTTTTGAATCTTCAGCGGAATTAAGTTTGTGTGGCAGACATGCCTCGACCCAGACTCGCAACCTGTGGGATAACTCTTCGTTGCGCTGCTTTGAAGTCAGCTGGCAATGAAAGTCAAATGTGTGAATATAACATTTGGAATTACATCACCCCTTGTCTAAGGTGGATCTTACTTTCCATTCCAGTCCCTCTTACATTCCTATATTTATTGATACAATCGTTTCAAATAATCATTTTGCTCTTGATAGTATCATGCTTCAGCTGGCACCTGTCCTGATACTTTTATGAACTGCCCGCTGAACACTTCAGTGGCCATTATAACAATATAGTTGCTCTCTTGCCCTGCCATTATCATTTATGTAGCAAGGGCTCACCTCGAAGACATCTAATGGAGAACGGATGCTTCACAAATAGTGGTGTAGAGAGGACAACTCGGCGGTGGCTTCCGTCGTAGTCAGGCACTGCTGATCAGGTGTAGCTTGGCATCAACCCAGAACAGCCGCTTCGTCAAAAAGTCTGCGCGAAGTTATCAGAACAAAAGTACAACTTGCGTTAGTCTACAGTAACACGGAGCAGAAGCAGCACACAACTCGTGAATCACCGCACAGTAGGTGCTGGCAGGTTCGTACCAACTAACTGCGACAATTCAATCGCTGAAAGGCACTATTTCAATAGATGAGCGCTGCAAGCACCACGCACCTGCTGCCAAATGCACAGATCACGCAATGAACGCGTACCGCTAGCAATGTCACTGCAGCACAACCAGTATTCCTTCAGTTACTTTACCAGAAAAATAAAGCCCTAGAGTTCATGCATCCTAGACCCTCACACTCCACACAGAAGCATCTATTTCATCTTCCTGGCACATGTGTCGCACACTCTTTCATGGAGATTGATAATGCACGAATGCAAACTTTGTTAAAGAACAGCCAGTTTATTCCAAGATCTTGTGAATCTCGATATATATAGTTCTATAACTGTAGCATATTAGATTAAACACGTTCTGGAGTGTCAACACAGACGGCAAAGCACTCACCAATTGTAAGTCCGTTGGGCCAGAGAATGTCCGTGGTGACAATAGCCGATCGGTGCGAGCCATCCATGCCAGCCCGCTCGATCTTTGGCTGCTTGCCCCAGTCGGTCCAGAACATCCAGCTGTTAGCGGCAGAAATATTTAAACATTAAGAGAAAGGCAGCTACAGCTATATGTGAATTTAGCACATCTTGCAGAAATGCATACTATCACTGCCTGTAACAATGTGATAATGCGCCAACACATTTTGTTAGTTAACACAGGACCGCACGACCAATCTTCTAACAAATTGCAGACTGGCGAACTGTCAACTACACCATGCTACAAGCTATGCCCTGTAACAATTCGCTGAATTATGCCTATGAAATGACGGAAAGCAGTTTGAAAGATGGAACAGAAAAAAAAAAGAAAATTACGAACACTCATTGTGGCACAAAGCCAAGAAGAAATTTATACCAATTTCTCAGAAAGAAATCTATACCGATTTCTCAGAAAGAAATCTATACCGATTTCTCAGAAATAAATCTTGGTTGCCAAAAATTTCGCCCCTATCGAACCAGTGACCAATGCCCTTATGAGACAGTCACTCTTCCAATACTTTCTTTCCAAGAAATTCATATGCATTGCTTTGTCACTTCATGTTATTAACAAGTGGTTGTTCTTTTCCTTTTCTTAACCCTTCTACCACCTTGCTGGACTCCATCAAACCGGTTTACAGCATAGCACTTTTATACCAATTTCAATATAATAAACATTGAATTGTATGCAACAAAATGGCCTTTTTATAAGCCAAGAGATGTCACTGACCCTTCCAGTGGGTTAACAACGATCGCACGTGGCTCGTCGAGTTCCTCGGAGAAGAGTGCCCGTCGCATGCGTCCATCCAGGTCCGCAACGGAGATGCGGTTCTGAGCCGTGTCCGTCCAGTAAATGTGGTTGTAGATCCAATCGACGGCCAGGCCATCAGCAACGTGAAGGTCCTTGTCAATTATCACCTTGACAGGGGTTCCCTTGTCAATGGGTGCACTGTAAAAGAACACATTATTGGGATGCATTCCAAGCTGCACTTCAGCTGTCAAATTTGCTGCCTCACTCTGTAATTTATGTAAGTAAGAGTCTGAGAAAAGGAATTTTCATTGTGCAATCAGCACTATTGTTTAAAGAAAAATGCGTGCGGGAGGGTTCTACGTAAACCACTCTATCACGATTGTCCCCTTGTAGCGAATGTGCCAATGTGCAAGCGCTAGCAAATGTGCAACCTAGTTACTGGAAAAAAAAAATTCACTTCTTTTTAGAGTTTTCATGAGAGCTCTGTCAGAAGGCTAAAGCTATGCAAAGCTTTCTAAGATGACAAAGGAAATCTTGGTTAACAAGAGTCTTAAAGGCAGCAGTATAACACAAGCTCACAGCATGTGTGACAATTCTGCCGGGCAATCACCTTGCTAGTTTATGTGTTTTAAAAGCAATGATAGCCTTCAAGCGATGGAGACAATGCAGACTAACGAAAACAAATAGTGCACACCTGCTAATGACTTCATCAACGGTGTCGGACCAGATGACCGTTCCAGTGCGGTAGATGTAGTCGGTGGCAATGGTGCTCCTCAACTTGGACACCACCTCGACGTATTCACCGGTCTCCAGGTTGATCTTGCGAATGTCGTTTCGGTTAGCAAAAAGCAGGTAGGGCACACCCTCTGGAATCGAAGGGACACAAGAACGATTGAAATCTGGAGCTTCGCTTCTTTGACTTGTTACTCATTATTTCGACCTTGTAATAAGCACTGAAACAGCCTAAAAGCCTACATTTTGGCTGAACAGCACACACGGGACGAGGACGGAAGAAAAGAACACAGACAAGCGCCGACTCGAAACTAACATTTATTTGGGAAAGAAACAGATGATATATAGGTGGTCACTTAACAAGAAATTCATAGAACACTAAACAGCAAAATCAACCAAATGCGTCGCAAGCAATGGGAAAAAATTATAACATTGGTATCATCTTCTGCAGGTACCAGACAGATAGCTGAATTATGCATCGCTGAGCACAATTGACGGCACGCTGACACACTTATCGTTTTTTCTTCGGATGCGAAAGGCTTCAATCACTTCTCTTGCAAGTTGATTTCTTTTACATGACAGTATAATTGTATCGTTGAATAAGGGTACGCAGGCACATTCGCAACAATGAACGGCGAGGGAGAACGGTTTTGACTCTGATAATGAGCGTCCGTGCTCTCGCAGGCGAACGTTGATGCATCTTCCGCTTTGGCCAATGCGCTTGTCTGTGTTCTTTTCTTCTGTCCTCGTCTCGTGTATGGTGTTCAGCCTAAGATGAACCCATACCAACTCACTCAAGCTTCCGTTCTAAAAGCCTACAACATAGAAGGATAGCTACATGAGAGAGCTGGTAATACATTTCAATATAAAACTGAATGCAAATGAATGCTGCTGGACAGAGAAGGAAAACCTGGAGCACTTGAGGTGCGTTTTTCCCTTCTTCATCCAGCCTAATATATCTGGACTCAAAGTTCGATATGAAAATGCCTACTAAAACTTGTCTGTGAAGATAGTCACAAATCAAAATGTTATACTACGATGATCATACCTCATAATTTTTGAAAGATACAAACTAGCAACAAAAGCTCAACTCAGTGAAAGCATGCAGCATATACTGCACAGCTGATAATACACTAGCAGTGTTGTCATTTGTGTCACGTGCATCTGTAATCGACTAGCAAAAGTGCATTTAGAGCCAGCGACACCACACCATCTAGTGGAAATTGCCCACTTCTTGCAACTTTGATACAAGGTGCACTTATGCACAATTAAGCCTCATCAACGCAGTCATTTTACTGAAACACTCTTTCTTTGACTACAAGTACAGTGTATGATGAACAGAAGAAAGAGTACCATGCAATAAACTCACTATATCACACTCTACACTAGCGATACTATGCATTCACTGACCTTTGGCCTTGCATCGGTGGTGATCCCTTGGCTCTAGCATGTAACCCTCAATGCACTCGCACTTGAACCCGCCCTTGGTGTTGATACAGGTCTGCGAGCACGATCCCGGAGTAGCACACTCATCGACATCGTCGCATGTCTTGCCGTCCTCCGTGAGCCTGAATCCTGGCTTGCACTCGCAGTGGAACCCGACCGGGTCATCGCGACAAATGTCCGAGCATCCGCCGTTGTCCTTGGCGCACTCGTTCTCGTGGCACCTGCCCTTGGGCTCGTCCTCATACGCACCGCAGTCGTTCTTGCCATCGCACACGAGTGCCTTGGGGATGCAGTGGTTGCCTCCGCAGTCAAACTCTGTGTGCGGGTCGCACGGCTTGGTGGTGTTGCAGTGGTCCTCGTCCGAGCCGTCGTGACACTCGGCTTGCCCATTGCACTCCAGCTGTCCTGGGATGCAGTGCATGTTGGCACACTGGAACTGGTCCGGCCGGCAGGTGTTGGTGCAGTTAGGCCTCATCAGACTCGTCGGGACAGTCGGGGTCGCCGTCGCACTGCCACTGAAGCATGCACGCAGTCGACTGCCGTTGGCGCATTGGAACTCTCGCTCCTTGCACGTGCTGGGCCGGTCCGTCGGACAGTTGCGTTCATCAGACCCGTCGAGGCAATCGACGTCGCGGTCACACCTCCACCGGTCCGGAATGCAGCGTCCGTTGGAGCACATGAACTCGGCACTCGAGCATGTCACGTTCGCTGGGAAAGTGGCAAGAGTGTGGGTGCTATTGAAATCTGAGAGCACAGAGACAAGAAATTGAAGTATGGAAAGCAAAGCAGTTACTATGAAAATTTCTCAATTGCCTCAGTAAGAACTCACATTTCAGTGAGTGAGTAAATAAGCATTAGCAATGACACTGAAGGGATAGGTGATCTGTTACGAAGGAACACAGATAAATGGTCTAAAAAGTTATAGCAAATATGAAAAGAAAGTCAAGAAAACTATGTTTTCTGACGGCAAGCCCACTCACATCAAGGCAGAAATGTTATGCTACACATGCATGCAGGCGTGCACAGGACACACGCACGCACACATATATATTGTTTACTTTAGTTTCTCTCAACCTCTTTGGTAATATCTACTACATAAAGCACACCACTGTGCTGTTTTTTTTTCTTTCGAGCTAGAGCAGCCTTGTAATGTTTGAAGTCAAAACGACAATCAGTCACAATTTGCTTGATAGCCATTTCCATCTATGTGGGTTTGTCGTGCTTTGACTGATAAGCCGAGAGATAGCACACAATGCAAAAAACAACCAGGAATTCGAAAAATTTGCAAGGTCGAAATTCTGCTTGCACAAACTGCATGTGGGACGCAGTTAACTAGGTTATGTTCCCTTCCTGACCAATATGTAAATGACCTTAAAACCTGCAGTTTTTATCAGTAAAGTTTTTTTTCAGTGGTCTTGAGACTATAAGGCGCATGTGCTGGTAATCAAAATCTGTTCAAGTTACCAACATATGCGGACGCAAAGGCATTTGAGAGACTGCTAAAATAAGTAGCATGTATAGTATCTTTAGGTGCAATGCCCGGCCTAGAAGTATTGAAATCTGGTCATGCATTTGTAGTACAGTTGAATCCTGTAATACTAAAATATCTAGCTTTGTATTTGATAATGTATTATTATACAGCTACTCTACTGTAATAGCTGTAAGGCAATCCTTATTCACTACGTTAAGTCACATTATTTAATGATAATCAGACTAACATTCACTGCAGATGAAACATTTCTTCCCGAGTTCTCCTACTACCACATTCTGTTACTGTCTGACCACCTGCTACGACAGCATTTTCACTGGTTTCGTTGAGGATGCCCTAAGTGTTGTCATTTCTTTGCTACATAATATTGTTCCTTAACCACCGAAGCAGCAGCTTGTACAAGATGACAGGATGACCAAATGAAAAATGTTATCTTTGCCTGAAGAGAATGTTCCAGTTAAATCTCTTTGCAACCCAAGAGATTGGCTCCCTCTTTCTCACTTACAAAACACGTTACAGTCATGAAATCAGGGCTGTAATGAGTGAATTTCCACAAAGCAAAGCCACGTACCGAAGCTCGTAAGTTTTCTGAAAGGAAGAAGAAATCAGTTGAACGGAAAAGTAAGAGACACTCACGACATCCTTTCTCGTCGCTGCCGTCACCGCAATCATCATCCTGGTCACATTTCCAGCGCTGAGTGATGCACTTGCCGTTGTTGCACGAGAATTCCTCTTGTGTGCATGTCACCGCAGCTGCGTTGAAGAAACGACGTAACTCAGTATTTGAAGCTTAAAACAAAATATTTGGATGCCACTGATGATGTTATTTGCGGCTATTAAGCATGATGGGCGTATCATAAGCCGAACAAGAAACACTAGAAAAAAATTCATCTACCACGGTCCGCGATGGCCAGAAAAGCACTACAGATAAGTTCACGACAATCTGCTAGGGCACTGTATTCAGTCAGCAATTTCCGGGAACCACTTGCATACCCTTCAGATATGTATAGAACTTTAGGTATGTAGAGACATTTGGCCGTGCGCAGTACTTTGGCCGTGCGAAGTACTTTGGCCGTGCCCAGTACTTTGGCCGTGCCCAGTACTTTGGCCGTGCCCAGTACTTTGGCCGTGCCCAGTACTTTGGGTATGTGCAGCGATTGAGATATCAATCAATCAAAAAATCTTTATTTGTTGCAAAATATATAAATGCATTGGGGTTAGTACACAGAAGGAGGTCCCAGCACAAGGCCGAAAGGGGACCTCCTGTCAGGAGTATATATGCCAAGTACGTACAACAAAAGGGCACCCAAAGTGGCAAGTAATTTTGATAGAAATAGAAACAACGCAAACATACAATATAAATTCCAGTAAACATGGCAACAAAACAACATTCAGTAATTATACATGGCTATAAAAAAACTCACAAAAAATGGTGGTAGAATCTTGAACAAAAGTGAATGATACATAGCTAAATGCACAACTCAAATCTACATGAGTCATAAGTATAAAAACTCATACGGTTATAGCACTAGATGCTTACCGATACTTTACATATGCACTTTAGGCAGGACAGAAAGTAACTCATTAGTACTTAGTTATACTTACAGCAGTGGTCTTTCTCGTCGGAGCCATCAATGCAGTCCTCCTGACCGTCGCACCGCCATGTGATCGGAATGCAGACGCCTTCATGAGACTTGCAAGCGAACTGGTCTGGAGAGCAGGTCTTATTCTCTGCAAGAAAAAAAAAAGAAAGGATATCATTTAAGCATTGTTTTCTAACGATGGCTACAGTAAACTAAGGTTCAGACAATTTAGTTCAGGTTGACTGGAGAAATGTACGTATATATGCACATACAAAAGTTCTTGAAATACATTTATTGAGCTACACTCAAAGGATGCAGGCGAACAAGTCCCTTCCAAATGTTAAATGTGCTTTGAAAGCTTTGCTACTGGGCCTACTTACACTACAAGAATGATAAAGATAGGGAAATTATTAAAGATAGGCGATTCATTATTATTAGATTTACAACTTATGATATGAATAGGTTCACTTTTCTTAGTTCAGTGACGATACATATCACAACCTATGCAGAATGCAGATGCATGTGATGATCTTCTCAAGTCACCTGGCTCTAAGATACCTGACTCAAGTCACCTGGCTCTAAGATACCGTTTCATGTGACGTTATATAGTAATTGATACGTAAACATACACCTTAGTATATCATGCCGAGGCTTCACAAAAATTAATTTATTCGTTATTCGAATTTGGCAAGTACACTGGAAAGTTTCAAATGTAAGTTAGGTCCCTAGTTCTCAACCTTGCATTACATTATAGGTAGGGAATAGGATCTGCTTTCTAATAGAGTTCTAGACTTGTGTAAATACTTCTGCTTAGATAAGTAGATAAACTATTCAAGAGCAAGCACCATGAACGTCAAAAAGTTCGCTCAACGATCGGCGAAAATGGGCTAAAACATTGCTCATCTTAAACTGTAGCTCAGAGGGAAGACTAATCAGATTTTGAACATCAGCTGCTAAGCTAACCTCATTTTAAGCGTCACACGATTCGCAG
This sequence comes from Rhipicephalus microplus, assembly GCF_013339725.1. Lineage (NCBI taxonomy): Eukaryota > Metazoa > Arthropoda > Arachnida > Ixodida > Ixodidae > Rhipicephalus > Rhipicephalus microplus. The sequence goes on along the minus strand of NC_051175.1, from coordinate 79,757,942 downwards.
AGCTCGCCACTAGCAAGACGTAATTAGGTCTATTTGGACAAGCCCTCTTAGAGGCCTAGCTTAGCAACGTTTTCAAATTGGATTACAGCTGTGCGTCTCTCTCGCTACGCAGAAAGTGGCAGCTGTTTGGCTTCTCCGCTTGCTTGATGCACGACAACTGTGACCTCTGCCCACGCGAGACAATGCACATTCACGAAAGACGGAATGTAGTAGGCTTCTTGAATGCTGCAGAACTACGCATTGCAGCCTGTGCGTGCATGATTTTATTGTTTATTTGAACGTTCTACGTCAGCCTATTTCACAGGCCAGGTCAAAATAAGAGTAGGTTAAAATATTTACGTAGCAATCTTGGAGCTTTAGTTTGCTCCTCAACTTCTTGGCGTTTGTGGATCATCGATCTACTGGGGCCACAAAAGGACAGCCAAATCTGTGCTGCCTTGCAGGTCAGTGGCAGCAATTGAAGTGTGCCACTTCTAGAGGCGCGCAAACTAGGTGCTCTCACCGCAAAAATAATAAATGGTCAAGTTATGCATTTATTTCGAAGTTTGCTTGAACGCAGGTAGCTTATCACTTGTGGTTGATGATGTATGTTCAGGTTCCTCGCCTTACTTGAACTCAGACATACCCAAGGTCGAACAGCCATATCTACTAACATTCATTCATATTTCAGTTGTAGCCTTACAAACATTTGAACTAACAAACATTAGAAATGCCACGAAAAGAAGCTCTGCATCACACAAAGCACGTGAACATGGTGCTCGAGAAACTTCATAAACTAGTTTTATAAAAAAAATCGTGCGGCACACAACTAAACAATCCCTTCAGCAGAATCAAAGGCCTTAACTTTCATGCAGCATTTATGAATGAAGCTTCTGTACAACCCTCCAGATAGTAAAAGAATTCCAGATTCAAGTTTTCTGTATGACACGTTAAAGGAGGTGGTAGTCATGTAAGCCACATATCTTAAGAGTCTTCCACGAAATGGTTGTCATGCAGAGAGTAATGAAGTGTACAGTGAAAGTATGTTCTGCAGAACATAATTCAGTGATAGTTCAAGAATTCGCCTAGAGCTGCCACTCAGTCAAAACAATGACACGGGTTTTCCGTTCTCTTGCTTTTTGAAAAACTATGCGACAAGCAAACGTTTCCTTTGAAATCTTTTTCATAGTACTTTTACACAACTGACAGGTTGCGATAATGCAATGCCATACATAACGATACTGCACTTACACCAATGATTATTAGGCAAGATGCCACACGCCTTCGCATGCAGCTTCGCATGCCTGTATGTTGCATGCAGCTTAAAGAAATAATTGTGCAATGCATTACGAAGCAACCCAACTAAACAGGAATAATAAACTTTTGCAATTAAGTGCATGAGGTTTCATTCACCCATGCTGTTCTGACAGAATCCCAAGTGAGATCCTGTGTAGGTCGCATATGGCATAACATGACAGTGCTTTAATCTCTAATGCAACATGCAGCTATTCAGCTAGTAGTTTGGAAAAGTATTCCAATTAGCCGAACCAAGCCTACGACTGAACCAGTGCATTTTGATGATATACGATGCATTTCATATGCCCTTTACATTTGTAAAAGTCCTGGACATTCAATCTCGTCATGTCAGTCTGCAGGGAAAGGTCGCTTTCGCTAGAGTGCTTGGTTAGGATTTGCTATTATTTTTATATATCTATATAGGCCTCCAGATTGCCGACGCAGACAATAAGATGCAATGTTAATAGAATTTTTTACCAGGTGTTGCACATTTTTGTGGCAAATAGAATGTGATTTGACCTAGTGAATGGGAAGGCCACAAAAACAATCCCAGTTGACAAGGACTGCAAAGCCAGTGGCTGAATAATTGACCCATCACATTCTTGGATACAAGTGAACTGTAGTAACGAGCAGAATGACTCTGCTTACATTAAGTATTCTCTGTACACTATATAGTCTACAGGTCATGACGTACACAGTGACCGTGAATGCAGGCAAGGCTAAGAAAACGTCATAACCTTGCCAAAAAACTCATTGCCTCGAATTTACAGAGACAGATTAGGAGGTTTCTCGAAGTGTTATAATGCTGGAGGAGAGCTCTTAGCATTCGGCTGCTAAACCCCAGTAGAACTTACTCGGCTTCGCGAAAACTGTAGCTAGGTGTCAACAGTTGCATTTCAGAGAATGGTGCACTAACTTTCGCAACAGCGATAACGACGATATTTTTGGAACGAAATATGCTGGGTGAATAACCGAAGTCTCCAATCACCTCCATCTTGCATGAATAAACTCGATTTTATGCCTACAGGTATCCCAATTTCATCAAAACATTTAATCCTTGCTGTCCTCAGCTACCCTAACGATTTCTTGGCACCTATGCTACAACTCAAATGCTTTATCCAGTTAACTACCCGGCTTATGGCCTCCTGACCTTATTTGCTTTTAATGAGAATATATTACCTATTTCCATCATCATCATCTGCCTGACTACGCTCACTGCGAGGCCTCTTTTACCTTTTCCCATTTGCTCTATAATTTTCATTGCTGCGCTTGTCTCTTTCGGTGTTTACGTATCATTTCGTGTATCACCTTTTGGTAAGTGGGCCTCAGCTTTTTCAGCTTTTTCATTAAGCTGAAAGTTTTTGTCTCGTGTGTGTGTGTGTGTGTGTAAAGTAAAGCATGCCATGCTCACAAGGTGTTGTCTGTCTTTTAGCACAATTCATATTGCGCAGATAGACTTCTACACTGTAGTTTTATTGTCTGTACGAGCCTCACCTTTCTAGCACAAAATACTGCAAAATGAAGTCACGAGCTTTCTAATCAAAGACTTATCAATACTGCTGTCCACAGAATGCCCTCCTTCCGAAATGAACTCTGGTGTGTCGGCAACGAGAGAAAAAGATCTGCCGGCATAGTCTTGAAGTAACTGCTTAATTAATTGGCTTGGAAAGGAACAAGACATTGGTCATCACCTGCAGCTGCGACTTAATGCGATAAAGAATGCTGATAACGTAAGGGGGGTAGGATAATGCTGGCAGTAATGTTTGTTGTAAACCAAGCAAACATGCTTTTCACTGCAGAGCTCATAAAAGTTACTGCAAAAGCCCTCTCACTACCACACTGAGCTGGAGAACTGCCTCACGATACAACTTCAGTGTCACGCGTTGCATCAGCCACTAGACAGTACCTGCATGCATTTAAGGCAGAGTAGCCCGAGTGAATGAAGACTATTGCTGCAACATAAGCACAACACCATGCAATTCTGGAGTGGCAACTGTCTTCCACTGATACAGGTATAGGCACATCCTCGCCTTAATAACAGGCTTCATTATAAACAGGTCTCTCGCACGTTATAATACATAACTATAAGTAAAATAAACACAATGTTAACGACCTCATGGGTGTCTGGAGTCTCGAGCCAAGACAACCCCTGCCTCGTCTTAATGACAGGGTGCGCACGCAATGCGAAGAGGTGTAGGGGGGGAGACCAAGGAAAACAGGAATGCCAAACGACGGCAGGGCTTCTTCCAGTCTCGCATGTACATGTCTACATCTGGCAAAAGCCTCTCCCCCCGCCCCTCTCGTTTCCTAGCTATTTGCTTTTTTCTCCCTCTCTGTCGGCCACAGATCTAGAGGAAGCTAATTGCTTCCAGGAAAAGTAGCCCCAAGAGTCGTAACGTGGTAGATAAAATGCACGTACAGCACGTGCAGCCCTAGGCACACCTCTGGAAACTACGCATTTATCGTACCCTTTGCTGTCTTGTTCTTACTGCCTGAAAGAAGGGTTTGATGGCAGAAAAAATTATAGGTCTACAGCCAGACGAGGCTCCTTTATTTTTATTTGGAACGCCACAAGTGGGTGCCCGTGCTTCACGTCGAACCCATCTAAGCCTTCTAGATGAGACACCTCTGCCTGCCAAATCCGACGGGGTGGTACACATTCGGCAGAACCAGCGGTGGCAATGCCGACATCACACATACGCTGCGAATGATTCAAGAGGCCTCTTTCGGCGGGCGTTTGGTGATACAAAGTGGCGTTTGTGGCACACGTACCACAGGCGGCGCTCAGTGGCGATCGAGCGTGACGCCTGAGGAAATGGAACGCTGCATTTAGGCACGCCTCAATGGTTAATGACTGACAAGCCGCAGGACGTCGCTGCTGTGGGTAACACGCGTTTGCACATGAAAGTGGAAATGTTTGTTCAGAAGCAACAGGCAAATATGATTAACTTAACGGGGTGGACGGTAAGGCAAGCTGGTTTGTGACGATGTCCAAGGCAAGCAAAAGATACAAAAAATTTGGCTTTAGTAGACTTGTTTGATCCTTAGTAACTAGTTTCTCAACGAAATCCTCCAATTTTCATCTCTTACTAACATGTATACAGTGTTGCTTTAAAAAAGAACTGTAAATTTGTACCTCATTGTCCATGCTTCGTATCTCATTGCCTGTAAAAATGGCGATAAGTTTATTGTTGTGTGCCATTTTTATCCTTCCCAAATTGTTTTCCTTACATTTCCTACCTACTGCCACTAAAGAACTTATAGTAACTAAATCACCTTGTTCTGCATTGTTTGGCTGTTTAGCTAAGTATACTCATTTGTGTTATGACATGTCTTCTACACTATTTCTTAACCCTTCTTCCTGAGTAAATGCTTTCTAAAAAAGCCCTTAATTGTACAATAAATGAAGAAGATTAATAGTAAGTCATTTTTCTCATGAAGTATGCCAATGATAATGACAGCAAGCAAGAATCAAACAGAATGGTTAGAAAACATGTCCGAACTGTACTTCCTCAGAGTTTCAACAATTTAGTTGTTCCGATACTTTGCTGCCCTCTTTTCATGGCATACAGACTAAAGCTGCAGTTAAATATTGCTACGCTCTTCCTCTTCAACCTATGGGCTAACTTCCATAACCAAATTAGTTTGTATTATTCATGATTGATACGACCTCTACCTTGATGCATGTTGTGTTACATTTCATAAGTTGACACAGGTACTCGCATTGATAATTAGGCTATGTAAGTAATGTTCGAACAGGGAGTATTAGGAAGCAACATGCGTTCTATACGTGCATGTGACCTACAATTAGACCATAGGTGACATAACACGCACAGTTTACACGATTGCGGAAGCCTACAACACCCCTGTTCTGCGATAAATTGGCAAATGTCACTTGTTCATGCGCACGTCTGTGACGAAAGCTAGGAGCGAAAGGAATTGCTGCCAATAGAACTGTGCCAGGTTAAAATCAACAAGAAAAAGGAATGCAAGGCAAGTTTAGCTTCGTTGCAACAGCAACCACATGCTAGGTTTTTCTGGCAAATTATTGTTAAACTGAGACCGAGTCTGTTAGCCTAATTCATCATTCTCAAGTCTCCCAGCTGGCACGAGCACTAGGAAAAGAATTTTCAGAGGTACAGCTGGCATCGATGACAGTTTAACGAGCCTCACTACGCCATTGCTGTATTTAGTAGCGACGTGACAAGACAGCTTCTTTGGAAAAAATAATCAGCAAGAAATGCGGGTTAAGGAAAAAAACGTTTCAATATCGGCTACCTCTCATGAAACAATGTTCTTGGTTTTGTGGGCACAGCAGACAGAAGCGCAGCATCTTTGAGCACAGAGGTGGTACTAAATGCCAAAGTTGTTGCCGAGAGTACCTAGCAGCACTCGCAAACTGCAACGAGGCATTGAAAAAAAAAATGTAACAGCTGCTATGAGCAACTGCCCAAAATAACCATGCTGTAGCAAAATCTCGCTGGCAAGGACAAGGTCTGAAGCAAATATTAGACCCCAAAGTTACACTTATTTGACACAAAGTTACGATGCTAGAAACAGAAGTATATATGAGCATTACTTAAATTACTTAACTCTAAATTTTCACAATTTTCAATAATATATTTTCACTTTTTAGAACTACACTCAAACGTCGATTTAATCGAACATGAATGTAACGAAAGATTGGTTATAAAGAAATAACAAAAAAACAGTCTCACAATAGATAGTGTTAGAAATAACCTGTAACAAATTTTTGGATATACTATAGTGAACGTATATTCTTGTAAGATGTAACCTTTTTTATAATGAGGTTGGAGTGTATACTTACAAGTATCTTTACATTTAAATTGAAACCCAGCTGCTACGGTTACGAATTAAGCTTACGAGTTGGAACAGCCAACGTGGTTGCCCCTCAAGTACTGCAGCGTGAACATGAAGAAACTAACAAAACAGGTAATTAAACACCAGCTCCGTGTTAACGAAAGAGCACAGGGAGGCCTCGTCCACTCACTGCAGATAGCCAAGTCCTCGTCCGAGCGGTCGTCGCAGTCGGGCTCGTTGTCACACTGCCACCGGCTTGGTATGCAGTGGCCATTTGCACATGCAAACTCCATCTCCGAACACGTTCGCTTCTCTGCAACGAGACAATTAAGAAGTGCGATAAGCCGTTTATCGACATTCCGACGACTGGCGTTTATAACTTGTTATGGCTTTTAAAGCTAATGAAGTCCCAAACATTTCCTGTACTTGAGGCATTCTATCCAGAAATATGTGTGGCCTTTTTTTTGTCGTGATTACTTCATTGGAGACATTACATCCATTGCCGACTTCCTGTCTTGTTTACAACAAGGCAGCACCATATCATGCCACTGAAAAAAAAGCGATGCGCATTCTATCCCAACCGATGTCGTGCTATTCGCGACATAATATCATAAAAATTAAACAATACCGTTATCATGGACCATTTCTCTTTTACAGCAATGCTACAAGAAGCTTCACGTGTTTCTGCATTCAGCCATGTAATGTGTGGCATCATTAACAATGTTGTGCCATTGATGACAATGACAGTTAGCAGCCTTTCGGGCGGCATAGCTTTGAAGGGACAGTAACGGCACAGGATAATTTATGTCGGAGTGAAAGCTCGATGTATGATGCCTAAAACGGCAATATTATCAATAGTGGTGCCTCACTTATCAATAAATTGAGCTAAATGTATCGCATGACATAAAATTGATCCCAATAAATTAATGCCACAGTGCATTGCGACACAAACTAAACCACTACAGCTTGCATTATTTTACTGTGCCCAAGAGGTAGAGGCACATTACACTGAATATTTGAAGCAATTAAGACACAAAATCGGGCCAGTTGGTTGGGACTCATCGTGAGCTTGGTTTACAGCTAGTGTTGCACTGTAAGCCAAGTTTATGTGGAGCAATAAACAAACTGGTGAAAGTAAGTGTCACAATATGTAGTTTGGCCAAATATTGTGGCTAAATTAAACTGAGACGAATGATGTTGGAATTAAAATGCGGCATTAAGACAGGCCATCAAGACTGTTGATGTGCCTTTCCAGGAACCGTGCCAAGTCTTGACGTCAATGTAGCCTGCTAATGTTTGCTTCAAATGAGGCTATTACATCTCGCGAGTGATGTGCGAAAATAACTCTGGTACAGTCTTGCAAACAGGTCCCAGACACAGGTAAAGTAACAGGATCACCGATGACGACACATATTGTAAGGCAATCATAAGGGCATAGTAGTTCCACCGTTTTGACTTTGACGAGTTAACAACAACGAACAGCTCTTGTGACACACCAACAAACACATCTAGTGTGATGTGCCTTAGTAATTGCATGCACTGCTACAGATGCTGCAGTGCCTGCTCCCCAAATGAAAGAGCTGTGAAACTGCTATCGCACAAATGCCTATCGCCAATCAACCTTCGTTATCTGTAGATCTCATTTAGCAGGACATACAGCCAGGTGCGGATCTAGCCACTTTACTTTTATGGGGGGGGGGGGGGTGTCACCTGCAGTAACATTGGAAAGGGGTCGTGGTCATGACTGTTTTTACTAGCAGAAAAACCCCTTCATAGCATAAACACTGTTAATGTGTGCTCCCAGTGGTTTTACTTATTTGTCTAAATTGGTGATAGGAGGTGGAATACAACCATTAAAGTGATGGGGGAGGGGGGGTTGCTGAGGCAAGCCCCCCCTTCTGAAGTCCACCCAGCATACAGCCGCAATTATTTTGAAACATTAAGCACCTCCCGTGTAAAATGAACGATGCATAAAGGTTATCGCTGTGTATAAGACACTAACTGACACAATTCTATATGCTGCACTGGCTGTTCTTTGAAAAATACGCTTTAAAGAGCCATCCATGAACTACTCATCAGCTTTGCATGCACTGCACTGAAGTACATAATACGCAGGACCGCAGTTGATTGTCTATGGCTGAAAGAGTGGTACATTGTTTCGAAGGTGTCACACCTGTCACCTTTGTACACCCTCACATAAGATGCACATGGTACACAGCTGCGATCTTGAGGCAACAAACAACAACAGGACTAACTACTAACGTCTCTAATAAACGTATAGTCTCATAACTTCTAGATCTTTACCTGAAGGTCTATGGGATGTTTCTATGCAACAGCGCCAACATAATTTCATGTTATACCAATTCACTGCAGCACACAGTTCTTAATTGCATTCAGCGACTGCAACAATGAATGCTAGAGCAAGTGCCAGCTAGAATATCTGAAATTCCTTATGCATCTGTACGTAAATGTCGGAACAAATGTTGATCTGCATAACAATTTGTTCATGTACATTGCTCATTGTCCACCTAATATAATAAGAGTTGGAGAACAGCTGGTGCAAGGTATGAACACGTAGGTCGCATGCTTATTGGCAAATGTGTGCAACTGCTCAGGTACAAGAAAAAGTGCCTTCCTCAACAGGTGCTACCTTCATACTAAGTTATACCACAAGAGACAATGGCAGCTTCAGCTCATAAAGTATTTAATATGCAAGTTTGCTTTTTTTATTACGGAACCAAGCTCAAAGCGTGCAGCTTCCTTGCAAACTGTGAGGGTCACGTACATATGGTTCTACATATCTAAGGTACGTGAAGATCTTAGTCCTCAAAACCTCATAAAAGCTAATAAATACATAATTAAAAAAATTAGTTGAGCGGCAGTATGATAGACGTCATTATTGCCATTTTCCTCGTGAAGTATAGAACAAGCATTCTGCACTAATGAGGATGTTCACATTAGATGCGTTGTATTCAAAATGCAGGCTCCCTCAAGACCGCGCGATTCATAAGACGTACCGGTTTTGCTCGAGGCGTTAACACATTTCGTGTTTACGTCAGCAACAATGAGAAAGCGCTAGCAACCCCATTGGATCGTGCCAGAAGTGCGCATGCAGACGACAATTAAATTAACCGGACGCGCGTGCCAAGTCCGTCTGCAAACGGCGCGCACTGCAACCAACGTAGTACGCATGCGCACTGCCGGCAATTAAGCTCGTACGTAGGTATACGTGAGCACCGAAAGCAAGAACGATAAACAAAAAGCTTTCGAAGCGAGGGCTAGCAGGTGTGCAACGCGGCGCTGAATCGTACGATATGTGGAGCATCGTACGATGCCGTATATCGTACTGCGCGACAGGCGTCCAACTGCCTCCCGAACGAAAATGAAAGTGCACTGCGGAGGTTATGAGGGCACGCAGTCAATGATTCTTTTATTTTTTTTTTTTACGCTGCGCATGCGTGAAACGCGAAGGTTACGCCACGTAGAACAAAACGATCGCGCCGGTGCACGCAGGAAAAAAAGGCAACAAAATACCGGCTGCACGTGCAAAGCGGTATACGGCCCTCGTAAAAAAATACGGAAAGGAAGAAACAAAAAAACTATAGAACGACGTGGCCCAACAGCGCTGCCCCGCTAGGCTGCAAAGAGAAGGAAAAAAAGAGCACTGGAAACGGGTCATGACGTAAAATCAGGCGTTTTTCCGAGCAGCCAATGGGAGTGCGAGGTGTGGCGTTACGTCACGAGCGGCTCGCGTGAGCGCGGCTGGAGGGCAAGGGAGGTCGGCGCCGCGACTGTTTAAGAGGAAGCAGAAGAAAGGTCGAATGGGTATTCTCTCTCTCTCTCCCTTTCCCCGCTCGGTTGTCGGCGCAGAAAATAAACCCACGTCCACAGAGACAAAAAAAAGGGGGGGGGGGAGGGGGATGACGTCACTTCAAAAGGCGCCGACAATGCGAGACTTAGGATGCGGATGGAAAGGGGTTTTTGTGTCCCACCTGAACCAAAAGTGTTCCCAAGGAAACGTGGACGTTCGCGGAACATTCGCACGCATTACGATACAACTGCAGAGAGAAATAATCGTGGGAATTAACGTCGAACGTGCGGGAATTTAAAATATAAAAGAGTGTAACGGATGCAACGACAGAAGTTTAATTAGGCAAGCTTGGAGAACGGAAGATAACTCCATGCAGTAGTAAAGACCCCGCATGCGTGTATATTACTATCACATGCCCAGCAATCAGATGGCAAACCGAAACTACAATAATTGCTTGGATTTAACGTCTCAAATTCACATAATTATGAGAGACGCCGTGGTATAGGGCTGCGGTAATTTTGACCACCTGAGGATGTTTAATTAACGTGTAATGGTATAAAGTGGCAGCAGCAAGCACAGGACAGAGTTGACTGGTGGAACATGGGAGATGCCTTTGTCTTGCAGTGGGCGTAGTCAGGATTATTATTATTATGAAATCTTTTTGTACACTGGTTACCAACATATTCGCTTCCTCCAAAAATGCGGCCGGGATTCGATCCCGCGGCCTACGGGTCAGCAGTATGGAAAGGTATCGTCTGGTACTACAAACCCTATAGGTATCAATACACAACTGTTAGCCTGATAATCTGAGAAGTTACGGATGGTATTCCGCCGTGATCCGCACGCTAGTAAAGTAAAACAAGATTCTGGGCAAACCACAGAGGTGAACAAACATTACGAAAGTAAAAAAGAAGAACATTGGAACACAAGCACGAAGTTCAAAATGCATTATTATTGATCCGTAAGGTCGGTCAACGCGTTTGCCCACGTTTCCCGAGAAAAAAACCGGCAAACGGTCGGTTTAACAAAGTTTGACTAGACTATTCCGAGACTTAATTATGAAGGAAAGAAAGAAAAAAAAGTAATAGAGAGCTCGGTGCGACGCCATGCAGCTGTCAGAACGTCGCACGCTTTTTCCGCGGGGATTTCGCAGTCGCGAGAATTCACACCCACACACAAAGTGCAGTTAAACCGAGACGCCCACGCTGAACATAACATATTGGGCACGGGAAGAGGAGGGGGGGGGGGAAGGAGGGGGATGATAAACTAAGTTACGGAGGACGCGATGCAGAAAAAAAAGGAAGCATGCGAAAGAACGGCGTTTGTATCGGTAGACAGAAATAATAAACAAAAAAAAAAAGGCACACCAGCAGTGCTATCCGCCGCGCAGTATAAAGGCACCCTTGATCCACTTATGCCGCTAAATTGAAGCCGCATCGTAGTCGAGCCGAGCTAATCCCATATACACGAAAGACCGCGCTCTGAAAGCAGCCGAAGAAGAGAAAAAAAAAGCCACAGACACACAGAGAAGAAGGTGAACGGAGCGCATATAGGATCTGTATAATCTGGGCCTGCAAAGCAAACTCGCAGTCACGCTCAGGCGATATGCGTGCGGAGGACTTCTTCCAGATCCTACGCCGACACGTTTAAAAGTTCGCCCCAAAAGAATTCGGACGTCAAAGTATACGGTTGCCTTGCAGGACTTTGACATGCAAATGCAATGCGCATAAGGTCGAAGAGCAGGCGAGGAAAGGAGAAAAAAACAACAACAAGAAAACGACCCGAGTTCGGAGAAGAGCGCTCAAGAATCCGAAACGTCGGCGGCAACGCCCACTATATATATATATATATGCCCACACAAGGTAAACCGCTCACTGTGTCATATTTAGCAGAGCACTAAATGATTATTTTTTTAAAAAAGATATAGGAAAACTGCCCCCCAAAAGAAAACGAAAGGCACGAGAAACGTTGCAGGCGGAAGCGCCTGCTAGAATCGTCTGCTTTTTTTTTTTTTTTGCTGTTGTTCCTCATTTTTTTTACACTCGCGTTCTGCGCAGACGCAATAGAACGAAATATTAATTATGCCCTCCGTAAACAAGCGACGAATGGAAGATGCAAGCACCGCCATGCTTGAACAGGCACATCAACATAAGTTTATACGGCTGAATCTTTATACGGCTGAACCGAAATATACCCTTCCACAGATCTGAAAAACGCCGCAAAGGAGAACAGCGTAGCGACACCATCGATTCGACATGGTCAGTGACTTGCTCGTATTAGCTTCGTTTTTTTTTTTCCTTTATATCCATACAAGGTTTGGAATATGGCCTTTAACGGAGCACAGCGCTATTCTAATATAGATGGCGTAGGCCCGTTGAAGATACACACAGTGACGTGATTGAGGTATTCATGTTGTGCAGCCTGCAAAGCGGCATGTCCAACGATCTCGCATCACTTCAAGCCACTGCTTTAAGCCAAACTTCTGCAATGCATTTGCTACAGAAGCACGCAGACGACATGCAGCAGACGACACGCAGCAGACGACAGACGCTTCATGCTAGCCCTTGAAGATCGAGATTTGCTTTTTGGTGTATATAGTTACAGTTCACCCCAGCCGGCGCACTAAATTCGGTTTGCATCGTTCCGATTTCACGGCTCGCCTTGCATCATCATCAGTTAGCGTCAAAGGTGAGTAGCATAACCAGCTGCAGTGAATTGGAAGCCTTTTTTTATTGTTGGCGCAAGGAGTTTACCTTGCGCGCAGGCCAGCTTGCTGCACAACTTGACGACGACGACGACAACAACAACAACAACAACAGTGGGAGCAGCTCTTTCCGAAAACAAACGGTCCGCTGACAGCCCAGAAAGCAACAGCAATAAAAAACACACACACGCAGAAGTTTCATCCGGGCCGTCGAAAGGCGGCGCTTGCGTGCAAAAGTTGGCATCGTCTTGCACGCAACGCGCATGTGCATGCCCTGAGAAAGCGTTTACGCGGTTTGCACTGCAACGATCTGGAGCGCGTGGGCGGGAGAGAGGTCAGGCGTACTTCCTTACGCTCAACGCACATACAGACATGTAGATTGTATGCCTGGGCGACGAACTGCCACCCAGCGAAAAGATGAGGTCAGAGAAGAGAAAACAGTAAAGATGAAGAAAAAAAGAGGGGGGGGGGGGTGAACGCTGAAACGAGGAACGGAAATAATGGCCTACAGCTCTCGACACGCAGCACGAACCACGCACGGCAGCGCCCCCTTTCGAGCCACTGGCAACGGAAAGATCATTCGTAGCAGACGACGACAAAATTGATTCGGCAGACGACGGCGAGCAGACGACGACTGCACGTTAGCGCTGCTCGGGGGGGGGGGACGGTTGCTGATTAGCCACCAATAGTGAACGACATCAAATAATTTCTATTCCTTTCGAACAACTCAAAAATCGTCTAAGCGTAAAACAATTCCACAAACCTATACGTGGTATAAATGACGCCCTTCTATTGGATGGACACCCGTAAAAACGTCTGCTAAGATTGAAAACAAAAACAAGACAGAAGACACACTACTTCTGGACATGGCACAGACAACTAACAAGCGATAGGAAACGCAATCATAAGATCGTTATTGACAGAAGAGCATGCCGATAAAGACTCATCCGACATTTAGCAAACAGTTAACAGTTAACAGCGCAACAGCCGGTGCCAGTTTTGTGCAAGTAAAAACGGTGGTTCGATTCCGTGAGGAATTACCATTTACATAACGTTTACATATCGTAACCGGTTGCATAACGTGTGGGAAGCAAAATTATATGCACTTCAAAAACTTGAACTTGCACGCTGACTTTGCGCTAAAACAGAACAGCGCAATTCTGAACTCGTTCGAAATACAGAAAAAAAAGATCAGTCGTCTGTCTGTTTTTAACACACTGCACTGTCCTTGCAGCATGATTTAATAAGAGAGAGAAAGCGGTCAACTTGTTCGTATTATGCGTCAGTTCGCAATTAACCGGTCGGTCGCGAGATGTCGCACAGGCGCTACCGTGAACGCGCGGAATTTCGCGTCTATAGGTGACGTGTCGTCCTGTCGAGCCTATAGCTGTGGGCGAAATTGAAAACGAAACCCAACCAGACGAGGAAGCAAGAAACGGGGTCACGCCTCCCTCCTCGCCTGTGGCCCTTCGCACAGCAGGGTTTTCGCTTTCCCAGGTCAGCGAACCTAAACCTTCAATCGTAACATTTCTTAAGCGGACAGAGTGACCAACTTGGGAAGTGTTATATAGTTACGGCCGAGGTGATCAACGGTGAAAAACTTGCACGTTTAACTAAAAGTGGGAATAGCATCTCATAAATGCGAAAGCTTTTTATACTTATTCGCTCAAGACATCGTATTCAGCAACACATTCTCAAATCACTTTACCATTCACAGTCACCTTAATTACTGCATTTCATCCTGGGCCAACACGTACACTCATCTGGCACCCATAATTCACTTTCAAAAAAGAGCAACCAGTCCCTACTATTAATAGTTTATACGCTGCATCAGCCAGCACCCCTCTTGAACTCTCAGAATTCTATTTATCGCCTCCACTTTTCAGCACAAACTTAATGCTTTATTATTGAGAAGTAGAACAGGTGACATTCAAAATGACATACTTCCCCTAACACATCTTGGCAGTAATAATAACACACGGTTTTATGAAATCAGTAACATTCTGCTTCCAAAAGTAAACACTAACCACGGTAAAACGACAGCGTTGTTTACTGGAATTTCATCCTGGAATTCACTTCCATCAATATTTCAATCAAGCCCTAGCTTCAATACATTATTTTCGGCGTCAACTAAAACAATTTTTTCTACTAACCACACGCACCGTGCACCTGATCGTATTTGAGCATTTATATGTGTATTGGTTTAAATATATTTGTATTTATGTAGGTGCGTATGCTCACTATGAATGTATGTCCCTTGATAAGTATTTACATATGTGTTCATTTGTTATATTGAAATAGTTTCTTACGGCTTCTTAGTTGTCAATCTTGATTACGTTATTTGTACTGTTCCAACAGGAGGCCCCTCCTGACAGTTTTCACTTTGGGACCTCCTTCTGTTTTATAGGCATTTTTTTATTGTATTGTATTACTGTATAGAATATATTGGATGAAGTTTAGAGCATGTACTGAACACGGTAACATTGGGCGACTAACAATGAGCAACTAGCACACGTAACTGTGGAGAACTAGCTGTGGAGAACTAGCTGTGGTCCCCTAACTGTGGTTAATTAACTGAACAACTAGACGATGTAAACTAGTTAAATTAAGTTTGTAGTTCATACTTACACTCAAAGAAAAGTAAAGTTGTAAACCTATCCGGTAGTTGGCTGAATATCTTCGAAAAGCATAAACAAGCCAGAGCCTTACGGCAGGGGATAATATATCGACCCGAAATTGAGACCTAGTTTAATGACGATTGCTAATGAACGATTATAGCACCCCCCCCCCCCAAAAAAAAAATGGCCCTGGATCAACCCTTGTATCGGCAAACGGTCGAAGTTTTAAGTTTCTTACACACGTGCGACTTGGATGTAGCAACTTATTTATGCTTATTTCCTCAATAATATAAATTTTAAATTGGTCATTGTGTAATTTTAGTGATACATTGGGTTCATAAGGGGGCAAGACACCTTGTCAGGCTTTTATACTTTTTCGTCAGTCCACTAAACAAATTGTACGTATATTTTTCTTTCTGCCTCAAATCAATTTCCACTTAGAACAACGGTGCAGTTGCAAATGCTGCTGCGGGTAGCAGAACCCGCGTCCTCGGGGACATCATCATCATCATGATCAGCCTGACTACGCCCACTGAAAGGCAAATGGCTCTCCCGTGTTCCGCCAATAAACCCTGTCCTGTGTTTCCTACTGCAACTTTACACCTGCAAACTTTTTAATCTCATCTACCTGCTTAACCCAGCGACAAATTCCGCATGAAAGCGTTACGGGTATACCGTTTACCAGCGACGTGTCCGAAAGCAAAGTTTTTTTTTCTTATTAATGCGGAGAATTTCTTAGTTGCGCTCACTGGTCGCACCATCCGACATCGGCGGTGCCGCGTCGGATCCGCGATTTAAAAAATCGCAGCATATCCACGAGGCGAATCATGACGAGTGGAGCGAATCGTACGGACGCACGGACGGACGTTTCGCCCCCACTCATCGTCATTCACTCCGTGGATATGCTGTGTCACCGTTTTTATTGACATGCAATGCAACTGGCTATACTACTACGACGACACGAGACACACGGCGCTTTAGGGGCTTCGTCCCTAAGAGGAGCAACGACAGACCAAACGAACCATTGCAGGAAGAAAGTCAACGCCCCGCGATAATGGTATTTCTATTTGACAGAAAAAAAAAATACTTCGGCATAAATCTAATACCGTGCCCCGGTAAAGGTCAACTTGACATATGGGTGCCACGCAGAAGGAGCGCGATGTATTAACGTCACCATGCGGGTATTTTAGTAGCGTAATCGTGGCTATGTGCGCTTCGTCAGCCGGTTGACAGGTGCGTTTGACATTTTTCTTTCCTTCGCAACTTGCGCGACTGAACGTGATTACACTGCTGTAGCGTATACATACGTAGGCACGCACTGCGCCCACCGGACGCGCAGATGTGTGTCATCTTGATAAGACTGCAGCGGGGAAAAAGAGTCAACACGGCGACGCGCCGTCACCTGATTTATCCGCGTGAAAGGGATAAACGGGCGGATTAAGCGACGACAGGCGTACCTATACAACTGCGTACAAGGTTCGCGCTATAGACGGTGCATGTTCGAAGGCAAACTGCGCGAAAACACTTAAAATGCGGCTTAGTCGCACGGTGTCGCGCTTCGGCGTCGGCAGAGGCGCTGTCCGCCCACCCTCCCACTGCGCATGCTCGCGCCCAAGAACACACCCGCAAAACTGTTGCTCCTCTTCCCCGCTTCGCAAGGCCGGCGTAAGCAACGTTTGCTAATAAAAAAGAGCGAGAGAGAAAAAGAGATAGATGATAGAGAGATGAAGAGAGAAGAGAAAGAGAAAGAGAAGATGGAAAGAGAAAGAGAAGAGAAGAGAGAAAGAGAAAGAGAAAGAGAAAGAGAGAGAGAGAAAGAGAGAGAGTAGAGCGAGAGACAGAGAGAGAGAGAGAGAGAGAGAGAGAGAGAGAGAAGGAGAGAGAGAGAGAGAGAGAGAGAGAGAGAGAGAGAGAGAGAGAGAGAGAACGGTTCACGCTGCACAACCATTCACTGGCCTCCCCGTATATGTATAGCACTGATCGCGTGTTCGGAATTCAGTCGAAGGTGTCTTGGCAATCGCTTGACGTTGAATGCAACGCTTTTTTCATTGAATAAGTAAGAATAATAAATACCAAATAACAATTAAGCATTCCCAAACACTACCCAATTACGCAACCACTCTGCGACGCCGTCACTCGTGTTCCCCCCCCCCCCCCCGTAGAAAGCTGTGGGGGGGGGGCATTTTTTTTTAGATCTTCAAATTCATAGCGTTTCTTTTCTTTCTTTCTGCATATCTTCTAATGTGACAAAAGCAAGCTTAAGACTACCGCCAATGACGTATTACGAGGTTCAATGACGGATTAGACTTCAATCGCAGCTTTTGACGAGGCAGACGAAATCCGGCGGCGTTTTCGTCTGCTCTAAGCAAGAGAGCAGACGAAATTTCCGTCATAAAAAGGATCCCCCGTTCCCAAACCATTACGAAACAACGAGGAAGCCAGCTATATGGCGGGTCATTCCATTATCCACGTGACGTATCACCGCTGTTAGAGAACAGACGTACAAACAAAAATAACGCGAAGATAACGTTGGTACCCTTAAGCAGCTTGTTACAACGCCACGTATACGCATTTCCTTTTTACGGCGATGTTTCAAAGAGCTGCAATCACGATGTCTGCTGGTCGGCCAATTAGAGACGAGCGAATTGACGCCGGATAAAGAAAAACCCTGCAACGTGGATTAGGCAAAGTTGCTGCGCCGTTGCCAGCCGGCTTAATCATACGCATCGGCGACGCCAAGCCGCCTGCGGATGCAATAAAGTTGACGCAATAAATAACAATAAAAAGATAATCATACCGGAACTATCGACTACGCAGCGATCGAGGAATGTGGCGTTCGCGGCGTAGATAAAACACGAGCCACGCTGTATAAAGCCGAGAACGGGATTTTACAAAGAAATGGAAAGGGGGGAATTTAGAAGCAGACGAAAAAAAAAAAAATGCGTGACGCGCGTAGCAGACGACACGGATGCGAGTCGCACTTTATTTCTTCTTTTGGTAATAAAGTCGGCTCGTTGAACTTAAAAAAAAAAAGATGCAGACGACATACAGACAGACGGACACACTGGCCGGCAAGTAGCAGACTAACTTATTTTCTCTTGTATACCTGTACAGTAGTCGGGAATTCTGGCTCCCGCTTACTTGGTATGCGCGAAGGACAACATTGTTAAACGCAGGTACAGGTCTCGCGGTTTCTCCAGCGTAGGCACGCATAGGCTCTCGGAAAGATACGAAACTCCGTATGCGTATCAGTGAAAACCTGAGAACGGTAAAGCACGTCTGGTCTGCCTTGCGAGTGAATGAGAAGGATGCGTCGGAATTATTTTTTTTTTAGAGTGATGCAACGAACTGCACACATTACGATTGTCGCCCTACTTAAGATCCTTCAGTATCCTTGGGGGGAAAAAGTAATGGCTACCAGACGTTCGAAACCAGTTAGGCTATAGCGTCATTCGGAATGAACTATACGCCTGCATCATTTTATCACTTGTATATACAGTTAAGCCAAAACGTGCGAGGACATGCAATTAAGCTGCTTTTTTTATCGTTAATCGTACAATGCGCGCACAATTGAAGCAACCGTGTTTTATACAGTCAGCTGCCTTGGGGTCGAGAAATACACCAATCTGACGTTTACATCGGATGCTAGATACATCACGTATAATGTAAACGGAATAAGAGTGTGAAGCATCATACGATTGCTCTTTATGCATAAACCACCTTGAAGTTTCGTCATGCTATTCAACAGGGCAGACGACGGAAATCAAAAGTTACTTATCTCTCGAGGTCGTATAATACGTGTCATATCTGGAGTCGCTCAAGACGTGTATAAAAAGTAAATGAGGAAATACTTTTTTTTTTTCAAAGAAAAAAAAAAGCAACAGAGCCCGCACATGCGTTTAGCCAATTAAAGGCAGACTATACGAAAGTCCTGAACTAATCTGTCCGAAGAAACCACATCTGCGCGCGCCTGCGTTCTTTGAAGTTGTGCGACTTCTTGAGCGCTTATATTTTTTTTTTTCATAAATTTTCACATCGATTGTTTTAGCCGCAGGTCCCACGGGAACGCGCCGACCGACAGCGGCGATGCTGCCCCCTAGCGGCATGTCTTTGAAATTGCCTCGCGGATGATATCTCTCCATTCAGGTTTAAGTTTCGCGGAGTGCTTTATATGCCGCGCGGCAACGTGAGAAGACCAGACGACGCCCGTGAACAACAGACGCCTGCTTCTGCAGTCCTCGGAACGAGACGAAAAGGTGGCGCCTATATTCGTCTGCTCCACAATGCACCATAGCTCAATGTCACCTTCGCAAATAAGGCGACAGCGCTGTTCTCTTCACGTTGTTCTGTTTTCGTTTTGTCTTTGGTATCTCGAAACCCAGTTTTATATAATATACGGAGACAATTTACCGGTAGAAAAGGCGACAACGACTAATGTGAGCGTGAAATACACATCAATTGAGCTTGTTAATAAGCGGACAGACAGACATCACATCCGACGAAAAGAGCAGACGAGTGTATACACGTTTGTTGATACGTCTGCTCTTCTTCAAAAACACCTCGGTATTTTGCCGAGCAGCTGCTGAAGCAAGCCTTCACTACACTATGAAACCGCAACACGGCACAATACACCACAACAGACCAGATCGTATTGTATCATAGAAGAAAAAGACTGACCACAGCTTTCTCATGGCCATGCAGCGTAAACTTCCATTTAGGACAGAACGAACACATTAGGTAGACGCGACTACTGCAAAGGAGCAGATTACTGCACACACTTTTTGCAACCGCGATTGATTCATATGTGGGGTTTAACGTCCCAAAACCACCATATGATTATGAGAGACGCCGTAGTGGAGGGCTCCGGAAATTTCGATCACCTGGGGTTCTTTAACGTGCACCCAAATCTGAGCACACGGGCCTACAACATTTCCGCCTCCATCGGAAATGCAGCCGCCGCAGCCGGGATTCGAACCCGCGACTTGCGGGTCAGCAGCCGAGTACCTTAGCCACTAGACCACCACGGCGGGGCTTTTTGCAACCGCGCGAACAAGGCTCTTGGGCGTTGCCAAATGAAGGCGGTTTCCCATCTGCGCGTAGGCGGGAGACGCAAAGAACTGAAGCTTGGGTCTACTGTACATACTTACAAGAAGGCGGCACTCCATGGAACGACGCACATGGGTGTTTCCGGAAGTGGACACCCTCGCATTTCCCGTCTTACGCCCCGATGTGAATGAAGAGGCATAGAAAGCGCGCCGGCGGGAATTTCCCCAAGTTGACGACGAATCGCGACGAAACGAGGTGACTCGTCGTTTGCGATGCACGTACGCTCTCGAGCATTGAAGCTTATTACAGTATACTCACGGATTGAAACCCGACGTTATTACTGTTTTAACGGTATGCTGAATTGC
This sequence comes from Rhipicephalus microplus, assembly GCF_013339725.1. Taxonomy (NCBI): domain Eukaryota; kingdom Metazoa; phylum Arthropoda; class Arachnida; order Ixodida; family Ixodidae; genus Rhipicephalus; species Rhipicephalus microplus. The sequence goes on along the minus strand of NC_051175.1, from coordinate 79,737,302 downwards.
TCGAGATCTACGTCATGTTGCGACGAATCTGGTCTCTAAAGATAATGTTGCCTCTGATCTACATACGAGTTCCAGTCGTAATTAGCACGATTTTACCCGAACTGAAGGACTGAAAACGCATACGTGCGCACGCTTATAGTCCTAAACTGTCCCGTTTCAATTTGTGCGCAATGTACAATACCGCAGACATGCGAGGCCGGCTTTGCTTGCAGAAGAAAGAGTTTACAAGACGAAAAAAAAAAAAATTCAAGGGTCTATCGCTAAGTCATTTTTGTCAGTATGCACTAGCTAAGCTCTCAAAGAGAGACAAATAAATAAAACGAAGAGATAAGGAGGTTAACCTAGAAGAGCTGGTTTGCTACCCTGTACAGGGGTGGGGGGAAAGGGTCGGAAAGAGGTTACAATTAGAAAGATAGAAAATAAATTTAAAAAATTCACAAAATGCCCTATTAAGCTTATAAGGTGAGGTACCTGCGGCAAGTCAACTTTTCATCTACTTTCTTCCATTTCCACCAAAAGCTACAACAACTGACATTCCCTTTATTTTCCTTTCCTTTCGTGCGTCTTAGTTCTAATTAAGGTTAAGAATACATCGGGGCAGTCTCAGTGCCACACACGTAAATTAAGCATCGTAGAGTCACCTCCCTTTCTCTTTATTTCTCGTTAGATGAAAGTAAGAGAAAACGTGTGAACAACGAGCTACGGTGACGATTCCAGAACCTACAGTTTGCGTCATGTTCTCAATACGTACACATTTACAGACGTACACGTATACATTTACTGCCTGCGTGTGCTTATGTAAACTCGGAGAGAAATGAGTAACACGCTAATAAAGCAACGGATGTCGGCGTCCGTCAACTGCAACGAACTCGCAATATTTCAGCGACTAACTTTTGACTCAGCCGGAACTAACAAAACGGTGCATTGAGCAGACGTCGCGCAAAAGCCTGCCGCAGACGACCCAGCAGGCGTCGTCGTCTGCTCCTCTCGAGAGGACACGTCTGCTCCGTTCCGCTGGGAGCGTCGTCTGCTGCCGCGCCTCTGGTTCACTCGGGCACTGTGCCAGAGAACACGTGCTCGTAGCTCACAAAGTAAAGGACTAGAAAAGAACGCTGTGGAAAGAGAAGATAGAGAGAGAGCTAGGTATCCAACACAGTTGATATACGAGGGAGTGGCGGCTATTTTCCAAGTATAAAAGAAAAAAAAACTAAAGATGGCGTCGGCCCACATGGAAGGGGAAAGCAGACGAGAAGAGGTGCGACGCCCGAGTACCAAAACGGGAACCCCAAGCATGCAGTCGAGACGATGAGCGTGCCATTCCCGAATTAGAATCGCTGCTTCGCGCGTCTGCGGAAGCGCGATAGAGTCAACAAACACAAACTGGACTTGCTTTGCTTTAGAGCCCCCACTTCAGGCGCGGTCAAGGTGGCATTCAAATTTAACACATGAACAACGACGCGCATATAAGCGGTTGGTGCGACTTCGAAGGTTAAGGTAGACATGCACACATCTTGACGACAGTGTTGAAACAGTTTCAACTATATATAAGACACTGCTCATTTGTACAGAGGGGGCCACTGCTAAAGGGAACATTCATGCGCAGGTAATATGTCTGAATTTCGAGCTCTCGCGATTTCACAGCCACGTAAATTAGCAGGCGATAACTGTAGCGATTGGTAGTTTGGACTTCTTTCAACACAACTGTGCCGTCAACAGACTGTTTTTTTTTTCGTATTCACTTGCCGCTAGGGCATGCACCAGAATTAGGTGAGCCACAAGTTCTAGCGTTCCCTTTAACAGTGTAGCACACTGTACACGCTTCGCTTTGGTTTGTGTGTATCTACATGACGGGCGCCATTCGCGAACTAAACCGATTGAAGCTCCGCTCGACACCAACGCATTAAGGGGCGTGCCACTGTACAAAGCACGCGACAGAAAAAAAAGACCAGCGAGCCCCAAATGTCAAAGTTCGCGATAAGTTATGCAGCCGCCCTTGCGGCATAAGTGCAGGAGAAAAAAAATTGAAACCTATCGCACAGTATTAGCTGAGTGGGGCAATTGTGAAAGCTTACTTCATAGCTTCCGGCTGTGTTCTCGAGCAATTAGACACCCTCGCTCTTTAACGAAGCCACACGCGAAAAATCGAGAAAAGAATCATGGCGCGGCGTGGAATACGATAGCGTCAGATCAGAATGAGAGAGTCGAATGAAAACGCAGTCGCTTCTGCCCCCTTTCTCTCATTTCATTTTAAGAGAGATCGAGCGATCTCGCTTCGCCAGGGTCAATACACCGCGCACCTTTGAAAAATGCGTGCAGCATAATTTACGAGCGAGGTGTACGATGCGTTCTAACGCTATCGAACGTAGAATGAATGATTAGCGACGTATTTACAGCGCGGCGTTCTCGTCAGCTAGACGCCTCACCGTTCTTCGCACATTTTCACACACAGCAGCTGCACCGAAGTAACGACAATTGACCCGCAAAGCCGAGCTTTGACGGCCCACGTCTCACTGCTCAAGAATGTCCACTAAATTAAGAGGACACAAAATGTCGCGAGGCTTCATCACGAAGAATCGTCCGCTTCCCGAGCTCTAGCAGACGACGTTTCGGAACCGCTATACTTTATACTATGTACAAATTAAATGTACTGTATTACAATGAATCAAAAGGATAATAATTGACGCAAAAAAACACCGTCTGTCACGGCCGCCGCAAAGAAGGTCAAAAGGCATATTCCGTGGCATCAATGAAGTGATTTACAATCGATAAACAGCGTGACATAGCTAGGGATAACTATGTTGAAGGGCAGACTGACAGACGAAGCCCTCCCCCCTCTACACCACCCCTCCCTATTTCTATTTCTGTCCCCATTGGCTGGTGCGACGCTGTAGCCTTGGAAGCGCTGCACCCTTTTATTATGGCGAGACGGATGAGGTACCCGCGAGGCCTATAGGCGAGATGCCAGCCACAAGAGAGCCGCGAGCGATGCCCGACCCCTGCGTGACCTTCTGCATTCGCACAGCGCGGCGAATGTCGTGATGCGAATACGAAACTACTGCACGCAACGCTGCAACGTCCCTGACTTGGTTGTTTGTTAGTCTTTGCACGTGTTGGTCTATCGCAGCTCATTTTTCTTTAAAGCACGCTTTAGAAAAAAAAAAAAAAACTCGCGGGGAAAAACAATCACGCGGCCGTAGACAATGCGTAATCACAGTTGCGAAACTGACTGGAGCAAAATTTTACTATTTCGTCAGCCGCTACGGAATGGGCATATAAAAAGAAGCGCCGCCATTAGTCGACGTAAGGTTCAATTCTGTACGTTATAGCCGCAGCGATTTAAAAGCTGTGCACTGATTTAAAAGCTGTGCAGTGATTTTTGATGAGTGGTCAATTTCAGGCGCGAATTGATTTCACGACAATTCAATCTGTATATAACACAGCTAAGCTCCCTACATCGGCGCAATGGCACGCTCAAATAAATGCGCGACAATTCCTGACGTCACGATCAAGTGCGTTGCTTCATATATCGTGTAACCACTCTGAATAATGTGAATAGCCGTGTACGATTAAACAGTGCTAAAATGAATGATTAGAACATTCACTGCAGGAATTGTATCATACGCTGGACGTATAATGCTAGAGATGATCGGACGGGCCGCTATTCTGGCAGCGCTGAAAAACAAAAGCCACCACCACAGTATGCACAGTGTTCTTATTGGCATTTACCTCGGCAGTAATGTATTTATCGTTCTTTTTGAATCCGCCAAAGGCCGTACGCATCGCCCCGAAACACACAACACATTTTCTTAGGTTCTTCTTTGTCGGTGATGCAAGTTCCTGCATTTTATTCGCTGATTGCCCTTACAGAGATTTTTTTAGAACACGAAAATAACGCACAAGCGCACCACACATTAAAGGAACAATAGAGGCAACCATTAAGTCAACGTTTATCGTTGAAATAACGGTCCAGAAACCTCGCAGTGTTACTTTTGTGCCAAGGAAATGCTTATTTGGAAATAAGATCACGTTTTAGTATACGCGTCAGGTTAGCGCACTTCAAATGACCCGCCTCAAGCGGAACGTCTCACGTCACTGTTGTCGTGCACAGCGTTGCCCGACTGTACCACGCGGTTGCCGACACTAGCAGCAGCAACAACAGCAATCGAACAATTTCCTGCCATTGGCTCTGAGATGGCAGACGTGCTTGGTTCAGCTGGGCCCCGCTAGATGACTCGACCTGTCCAGTTTACCCAGACGAAAAGTGAACTTTTGAACCACTCGCGCCATTCAACGTCCAGCGGTTTTTTTTTTTCGTGAATCAAACAGCCACGAACAAGCAGCATTTTAATGCGTCTAGTGGCACATGGAAGGTTTGTTATGTCGTGCAGATAGTGCGATTACTAGTGATTAATTGTAGGCTGTAACTCTGACGTCATCGGGACCATTTTGCGAATGTCCTACTGCGGCGCATGTGTTCTCGTGCATTCACCTTAATTTATCGATAACTATAGGGCACTGCTGTTTACAACATTGTCGTTTTAGGCGTAGTCATATAAGCTTTCACTCTCACGTAAATTGTTGACTTTAGTGTCCCTTCAAACTTAACGGAGTATCTCGGGATAGGCTGTGTCGCCCGCAAACAACAATCTCTGCTTATCGACGCCACAGCACCCGTATAGCGGCAACAAGTGGGGGGAGAAAAATTAAACCAGAAAAAAAAACGACACAAAAGAAAAGACAGGATATTGCACACATGTTTGAATAATAGTGCAGTATCACGAACAGTGCACCGCTCGGCAGTGGGGCACTTTCATCTTTTGTTTATTTTTTTTCTCCCACCGGGAGGTGCGCAAAACATGCAAGCGCGCGTACGCAGAACGCGGCTAAAAGGAAGTTCTTTTCTCCATGTACAGGCACGTTTTTTTTTTTTTTTGCGTGGTAGTCGCACACACCAGCACTCACCAGCGTGGTCCAGCAAACGGCAAACAATAAAAGAGGACCACAGAAATGGAAGAGACTTCGTGAATACATCATGGCAGCCGGTGGATGGCGCACTGGTGTCCCACGTGGTGGACGATAAGTGATCTTTTATAGACGAAATAGTCTTGAAAAGGGAGGGAGGGCGTCGCTGGAGCCAAAGGATTGACAAGTGCACTCTTGTGTTGTCTAAAGGGCAGCGATTCCTTTGGAATCAGGGCCGGCAACACCGCGGCAAGCCCCTCCACGCTCCAAAAACTTTTAAACTGCATTGATATGTGGGGTTTAACGTCCCTATAAGAGACGCCATAGTGGAGGGCTCCGGAAATTTAGACTACCTGGGGGTCTTTAACGTACACCCAAATCTGAGCACACGGGCCTCAAACATTTTCGCCTCCATCGAAAATGCAGCCGCCACAGCCGGGATTCGATCCCGCGACTTGCGGGTGAACTGCACAGTTATAACGCTACGATCTTCTCTCGAACGCTAAACCGATCTCGCACTTCGTCGCCGGCCACTCGGAAGAAAGAAACAAAGAAAGAAAGAGAGAAAGAAAGAAAGAAAGAAAGAGAACAATGATAAAATAAAGGTACAATCATATATATATTGATAATTTTTTTCACCCATTTGAAACGAAATCGCAATCTTCGTGCGACCCTATATACATCGAGAAACGCGCGTTCTTACAAATCTTCGTCAAAATGTATCGCGACGTTCCGGTAGAGCTATCGGCCCAGTACGCATAAATCGCCGCAGCAGCCGTCGGTGGCGCTGTCGGTCTGCATCTCTCAACTGCGCGTTGCTCGTAAAATGAGACAGACTACACGTGTGATTCGTAGACTTGAGCGAGTCCGTTAATGAATCAGTTACACGCAGCACATACAATCTCTGCATGCGTCTGTCTCGGCCGCGCTGCGTGCAACGTTAAGAACACGTGTGGCCCGCAGAAGGGATGCAGTCGCACCGTCTCTCAGGCCGCGTTCACACTGAGCATTCCGGCCACTTAAAGTGCTCCGAATCCGGTTCGGCGGCGGCGAGATCCGCCGAAAGGGCCCTCTCCGCGCCGATCGCTCTCGGACCGATTTTTGCGGCGTCTGCCGCCGAATCGGTCACCACGGACCAATAGGAGCGCTAGTCAAGGAATTCTGAAAAATGGCGGCTAAGCCCTACTCACTTGTTATGTCACAGTGCACGTAACTGAATGTTGAAACCAACTGGAGTTTAACCTGTGCCTACACCTTTGCAGAGATGCGCGAAGCTCATCGCGTTAACCAAATCAATCGACTGTCGCAGACGCCTTCAGGGCGCCGTCTTCTACACAGACTTGGCCTTAACCCGATATCTGACCAAGACCCTCTGCAGCCGATACCAGAGCTCTGGCGTCAAAAGCTATGGGTGGAACCTCTACCCCGTAATATGAACCCCGACCTCCATCCTGGCCGTAGACTAGCACGCGCCGCGGCCCTTCATACGCGACACTCCGATCGTCCTGGTGTTTTCTACGTGGACGTCTCGGGTCCCTCCCCCTCGGGTCACTTCACGGCTGCCGTGATTACAGAGGGCAAACACGTAGATGGCCTCTCCTTTCGAGCAGACACAGTAACGCACGCTGAAGAGGTTGCCATAGCTTTGGCCGCCTCTCACCCTGCCTCACGCACCATCCTGACAGACTCGCGCTCGGCCTGTTCTCAGTACCTTCAGGGTTCCATTGCTCCGCTGGCGGCTAGCCTACTACAGGCAGCCTCTTGGCGCTTTAACCCTCATCCCATTCGTATAGTGTGGACCCCAGGCCACTCGGGCCTGCCCGGCAACGAGGCGGCAAATGCCGCTGCCCGCGCTTCTCCTGTCCGGGCCGTTGCCCCTCCATGTCCCGAAACGGAATCTGGCAATACCAACCTTACGCGCTTTCGCGAAATTTTGGCTTATTACCGGGCTTCGCGCCGCCTCTACCCGGACCCCGCACGCGGTTTGGAGAAAGCGGACGAACGACTGCTACGCCGCCTGCAGACGAACACCTTTATCAGTCCGGCGGTCGCCAGGCACTTTTTGCCGGAAATCAATGGGACCTGCTCGACCTGTCATGTGCTCGCCGACACATATCACGTCGTAGCATCGTGCCCAATTAATCCCGTCCCTTTCTCATCCCCTTTTCCTATCCCAACTAGAGAGGCTTGGGAGGAGCACCTGCTCGGCTGCTCTACCTTGGCTGCACAAGGCTCCTTGGTGGAGCGCGCACGGGCAGCTTCCAGCTCCACTGGCGTCCCGGAATAGGGTCTTGCCACTCTAGCACGCCGATGGGCCACGTCGGCACTCTCTAGTAAACTTTTTCTGAAATAAATGTTTTTTACCACCACCACCACCTACTTCGCCTCCGTATTTCGTGAAAGAGGTGACCGAGCTTGCTGTTGGCGTGACCGAGCTTACAGAGCAAAACGAACCCATTAACGCCGCTGGCGTCTGTGGTTTTTCTGCTCTTCGTGCATTACAAGACAGCCACTTGCCAGCAAAGTAAGCAGTACTGTCTTTTCTTGCTTCTTGCGTACGAGAATCGTCGAAGTATACACCACCAGATAGCGTAGTAGCGTTTGCGAGAAGTGACAACAACCGGGTGACAGCACATCCATCCCGCGTTCGCCCCGTGGTAGATGGCATATTCGGCGGCGCGGGGCGCATCCAGTGCGAACAACGCTGCGTTTCGGCGGCAGGGGAATTCCGGTCGCTGTAGAAAGCGGATGTTTCAGTGGGAACTAGGCATTACTCGCGCGCCACCCTGCGGCGACGCCCACACACAAGGTTCTCCCTAAAGGCCTGCCCACACACACGCGCCGACGCGCTGTAAAGCGTATACGAGAGGTGCCGCGCGCACCCTAAACGCTGAAACGAGTCAACGCTATACCGTATACACTGCAAAAGGGGCACGGGAGTATGCGCGAGATGTGAAAGGCTGGGTTCGACGAACGCGCATGCAAGGGCGGGCGGCGACGCGTCAAACTTCTTCGACGCGACGTCCGCCATGATTGACAGGCCTCGCCTGTACGTATGCGACGAGTGCGAGCGCGCAAACACTGCCCTAGTTATTCCGCTCGTCCGAGCGTCGTCATTTGAGAAGCTTGCCGCCCTGTACAACTTAACATATACGGGGAACGTGGGAAAAAAAAAGATGGACATTCAGCAATCGCGGCGCGAAATAAAGTAAGAAGAGAGAGCCCGAAATTGTGGCACGCACTACGTCACTTTGGTTTTCCAAATACGGAAGTTAACTCGTTAGTGGGAATGGTCAGCTGCTTTCAAGACCTCCTATTACACAGCAACGCGCTGCGTGTGACCATTTCTTGGAATAATGAGTGTCCATCCCTATTCAAACGATCTGTACGCGATGACCATTAATTCCGTATGTTTCCGTATAGAATACACATGTTTCCTGTATATTTTCCATATATTTATGAAAGATTCTTACGGAAACATGCAGAATTATTGGACATCGCATACGGATCGTTCCAATAGGGATAAGCCGTGTTGTATACCAATATGACAGCTCCGAGTCGGCATATATCGCTGGACTTTGCTCTTTCACCATCTCTCCGGCCCACATTAATTGATAATTTAATTTGATGAATTAATTAATTAGTTCATCATATCTTTCTTTCAAGCCCCACTAGTTTGTTCAGCTTCAAAAGAGTTAGTGTGGTCGCGATTTGATCGAAGCGTACGTCAATGCGCACTGGACAGAACAGTAAATGCGGGCGACACGAATACAACAAAACGTACGTAACTAAGGAAAATGGAAGTATTTAGTAATTAGGCTAATTAAACGTTGCCACACACTCACCGCAGTTATCCTCGTCAGAGCCGTCTCCACAGTCGTTCTCGTCGTCACACCGCCACGTCTTCGGGATGCACTTCTCGTGCTTTGCGCACTTGAACTGGCTTGTAGAGCATTGACCTGGGAATAGAGGGGGGAAAAAATGGGAACAAAGTTGAAATTACATTACATTGAGTCGCCAGAAAGCGCAAGCGATCAAAACTCTATAGTAAAGGCTTTCCTGCTTTGCAAAGTTTCCTTTTTCTTATCTCTCTGCACCCTCTTTTCTCCCCTTCGTCCCTTCTCCAGTGCAGGGTAGCAAGCCGGATGTGCGTCTGGTTAACCTCCCTGCCTTTCCTTGCATCTTCTCTCTCTCTCTCTCTCTTCTGATTCACGCGTCTTCGTGTATTTTAAATACGAAGCGTTTCTTTGCGTACTGCTGACAACTTTAGCATCCACTCACCCACCCACTCATTCATAGAATCGCATTTTCAGCGCAGCGCAAGAAACACTATGGGGTCTTTAGAATTATGTGTGTCTATTTTCTAGTAAAAGAACACATCATGTGTTACTTGCGTATTGATGTTGCACATGGGAAATGCGTAATATTAGCTTTCGGGTCGACAATCTTCCCAAGTATAAACGCAGAGACCAGATCAAGATGGCTGGGCATTGAGCAAGTGCTTAAACTTTGGCCGGGTGCCTGAGAGGACACAATGGTGTGACGGCCAGACATACAAAAATTTCTGCAATAAATTATCCCAAGAAAGACTATCGTCTTAAAAACAATGAAAGAGGCGTGTCACTGTGCGCAAGAGGTGACTTCACGAAGATAACGTCACCGAACAAACAAGAAAAGCAAAAAGAAAAAACTATATCGCCCCGAAGCGCTCAGTGACCCGGCTATAACGCACAAGTGTGACAACAAACACAGGAAAGCTTGGTTTGGCCGGGAATTCCGTAAAAAGATAGAAGCTGCACGGGGTTGTGGTTTCAAGGTTATTGCAGGTATGTCGCGCGGAAACGAAGATGAGATAAGACTAGATAGAACCTCTCGAGTTTCGCATTGTCACAAGGCCAATCAGCAGTTCCCAGGAGGGGCTGGGAGGCGGTGCACACTGATTTGCCGCGCTATCATTGGCTGAAATCGGAGAGCCATGGGTTCTTATCGAAAAATCGAAGCTTCTTATCTGGAACCATCTGGAGGCCGCTGTTGGCCAAGGAATGAAGAGGCCGGCCGCACAGCGATAACGCGGGCGTTTGATAAATAAAACCGTGAAACAACCTTCTTCAGGCACTTACACTTAGATTTTAAAAAAGTAAAAAAACACAAACTAAAGGTCCTCGTATAGTGGTTTCGCGCGTGTTATCTAAGATATTTAACAAAATTTTATCGACAGAACATTCCGGACTGAGAGATAACGATCACTACAAGGGAATGAAAACAACTAATCAAACTAACGCCATTGATAAATCCAGTTACACCCTTTAGTAAAGGACCGCGTAAACGCTAATCAGGACTAGTACACCACGCACAATATCGCTGACTATTCGCCCATATAGTTTCAGTCCTTAATCCGGTTAACGCCAAGGCCAGCATCCGTTTCATTTTCTTCAGCGCACTTTCAAAACTGTGAAAAGCGCACTAATTCACGGTCAAAGCTGTTTGGCGATGTAATATTAACACCATATAGACCAAGAATATCACACGACTTTTTTTTTTACCATTTGTCTGTTCTGCTGAGACAACAGACGGCTCAGTTAATTGGCTAATATATAACGACGTATGATTTTGCACTGTCACATAAGGCACCATTAAAACGCGACGCCACACACACACACACACACACACACACACACACACACACACACACACACACACACACACACACACACAGTTTCTTTTATCTAATCACAGCTCCTCAATTAGCACTTCGCCGAAAAGCACCGGCATGCGTCGCCCTCACATCCTGCCGGCTCTTAGATACGTATGCAACATCCGTGCAAACATTATGCGCACGTGCGCAACTTAGCGTCGTTGTATACAAAAGTACACACACACACACCACTGCGGGGGGGCAGCGCACTCAAGAACCAAGCGGACGCAGGCATGCAAGGCAGTTTCGCAACCTTTTGTGGCATGCGAGTCACAGAAAAAAAGCAAACAAGCCACACACAAATAAAAAGACTAAAAAAAAGAGCGCTTACTTCACTCCTTCTGAACTCCTCCAGTAGCTTACGATGTTAGAACGCCAGGGCGGCAGGCGTGTAAGCGGCAAACGACGCGAAACGGATTACGGTTGCTGCACGCCGGGCAAGCAGCGTATGTGGTCACGAATTCCACCGCTATCCTCCCGCAAGGGTCATCCCAACGTATATATACAGACGCCGCCGGAGGCGATTGACGACACGTGTGTGTGTGTGCGTGCTTTTCTTACTCCCTAAATGGATTTCGAACACTATCGATACCCATCGGTGTGTATGTATGCCTTCCGCCTTTACGAAAGAGTCAATTTTCGTTCGACTTGCCGTCGTTGGTGGCGGCTTTCGCAGTTCGGATTAGCAACCAGCGGTCGCCAGTTGTTCTTGTTTTTGTCAGAATGTGGGAACGTAGTGGCCTTTGCTGGCGTGTAAGCAGAGCTTGGAGAAGACCTTTTCTATACTTGAAAACACACACACACACCAGTAAAAAGTGTGACTTTGTTTTCACTTGAGCTTTCGCAGCCAGCCGTCAAGCTATATCACCTGAACAATTAGATTCAGTCTGTCACTAGTGCTAAAACAAGCGAACAGAAGGGCGGCCCAGTCGACGCGCCAGCCATGGCGAAACTAAGGGAACAAGCACCGGCGAAGCAGAAGTTGAGCTTTCTGCCTGGTCATGTGGTGCCGCAGCGCTGTGGCTCAGATCACGGCCTCCGAGATTGCCCGCCGGCGGGTTATCTCGGAGGCTACGCTCCGATCAACCGCAGCTGCGACGCCTCTTCGCGGCGGATTAGGTGACGGACGTGACGTCACGCTCACCACTCTCGCGCTCTGGCGGCTCAAGGTCATCGCGACGCGATGAGTGACATTGCGTCGGCGTAGCTTCCACTTGTATATTTCACTGTTTGTAAACGAACACACGCCCACACAATGATAATTGTTTGTTCGCACTGGCTGTTATGGAATACCCGAAGCTGCAGAGAACTAAAACTGAGCCGTGGTTCATCGCGGACGAAACACACGAAAGCAGAAGTACAAAAAGGGCTAAATGATCTAAGACGAGCGGCGCGAGGCAAAATACAGCACATGAAATAAATAAATCGTCACAAACCAAGACCAAGGCAGCCAGTGAGGAAGCACACGCTACAAGATAATCTAATCTTTGCGAGTAAAAGCTGCATCAATATTCAGTACTGCATGCTTATTCGCTTCTTGAGAGCTAGGCGCGATGCGTCACGGATTTCTAATCAGTGCGCAACGCTATAGGAGGCTTCGGTTGTCGGTAAACGTGCGCAAGCGAATAAGCAGCGCGCACCGAAACTGCAGGCACGACTTGTAACCGAGAAATGAAGATCAAAAAAATAAATCACCTGACGCGTATACACTCTGTATCTGCATGCGGCACGTACGGGCACCTATAGACGCGTTTCGAATGAAAAAATACTCTCGCGTTTACCATTTTCGCCCACGACATATGCGATATTTAATGGCGCACACCCAGAGCCGCACACTTACAGAAAGCCGAGACACGCACTTATCTGTTACGTTGATAAAGCGTACGCACCAAAGCGTCCGATCGAAAGAAGGGGGACAAGCACAGTAGCGGACGAAAAACGATTCGGCCGCGCCCCGCGAAGCATAAATGAGGCGGCACGCAATAGAATCCATCAACAGACGAGGCGGCCATTGCGTCGTCTGCTACACAGCCTCGGGCCCGAACGATCGAAGGCAGACAAATCGAAAAGCAGACGAAACACGCCACGCCGTCTGTTTGTGCGGGCGCGCTTAATACAGTGACAGACGGGCGCGAGTCCGCATGTTTTAAACATCGTGCGCCTGTAAATATACACACGCGAATGTTGCCACGGCACGAAAGAGGAAACGGCGGTATATCGCGCCACCAGCGAGCGCTACCTGCTTACTTGATCGCTGGAGCGAGCAATTCGGGAAGCCAAGAAAAAGGAGGGGACCGCGCGCAGGCTTCTTATACGCCGTTCGCGCAAATCAAGATCAAGGTCACCTATACCTGGCTATCAGAAAGGACGGGAAAGGAGCCAAGGCAACGATTTTTTTTTTTTCTCACGCTTGGCGTGTAGCGCCAATCGCGACGCGACACACACTACGCCCGATCAAGTAAAAGAAGGGAGAGCGCGATAGCAGACGACACATTTCGGGAATGATCGAACCAAGTCGGCTGGTTAATCGTTTGCGATGTCCAAATTTCGATCATTATTTACCGGTTTGGTTTACAGGGTTGGTTTGGGCACGTGCGCGCTGTAGTGCTTAGTTGGATCGCTAGAAGAACGTCGTGTTCTTCGTGGCGTACTCGTATTTAGGCCCGTCTAGCAGGTTGCCCCGTCTGGTCGCGATTTCTGCTGGCAGACGCGCGCGCCTCCATGATTGAGCAGACGACAGAAGTGTCCCAATCAACAGACGATAGCACTTTCTCCTCGTCCGATTCCAGGTCAAGTGTAAAATTGTTCCCATTTTTTTCTTTTTTTTTTGCATTTAACGAGCTGAAGCGACTGGCCCAACACTCTATAGACGGAGCTCTGCAGAAATTACACTGTACAGTAACAAGTAAAAGTATACATTCACAAAATAATGAACGTTATTCTGCTGCGGTGTACTCCATTGATTTTAGCAGTCCTGCTGGTTAAGTTGGAAGTCAATTAAACCGCCATTTACAAACGCAAACATTGTTATAGATAAGATGTGGTTCACGCTATCTATAGGGTATGAAGACAGGGTAATAGGTGCCTTGTGCCAGAAATACGAGCGCCTTGAAGATGTACGCGATTTCACCCTGTTGCCTTCCAATGCTCTTGGCAGACGTGGCTGACCGCATATCTGAATTCCTATCGAAAAAAAAAAAGGATGCTCCTTCGTGTTACCTATAAAACTGCTCAACCACCAAAACACCATTATATGTAGTTACATCGCCAGAACAAGATATCTGATTACAAGCAAAGCAAGAATACATTTAGCGAGGTATTATTCTACGCTGAAGCATAAAAACAGTTTTCTATCTGTTCTCGGAATTTACACCAGCTTAAAGGCTAATCCCGATAAGAAGTGGCACACGTACGATACACGCAAAAAAAAAAAAATCGGTGCCAGTCGATTTTTCTATTGTGCGCACTTTTTCATCGATCTGAACAACCTGGTTTCGTTTATCGTATCGATTTCGGGGATTACTATTATGCGCACTCTTTCGCATGCGCCCATCTCGGAGGCCAGCTTGCAAACACGGAGACGTGACATAACCACGCGCAGTTCTTTAAAGACGGATATCATCGGACCATCAGAGCGCGAGGGCCATGGAACTCATCGTCAATACCTCTCCCTCAATACACCACGTGACCTGCCCCTTCACGGTCAGACCAAGTCGCGTTAGCGCTATATATATAGAGCTCGCAAACGCCGTTCGAAAACCCTATGTTTTCGCACGCTTTCTCCTCTTCTGGCTTATCAAAGTCGAACAAATCGCAAAAAACAAAAGAGACAAAAAAAGTTACGAAGCGCCAACAACCTTCGCGACAGGGACTATCAGCCACATACGGAGGCCGGTGCATTCGAATCGCAGTCAAAATCGAAGTCGATCTTGCGCTTACATAGAGGTGTGCTGGTCCCTTTCAAAGCATGCACTGCGTACAAGGCACCGTCAAGTACACCGCCTTTGATACAACAATATTTACAGGCCAAACTATATAGTCAGGCCGAACTAGAAGCTTGAGAAACACGCAGCGAATACCACCGCGTGAAAATTCCTTGGAATGGATGAACACGCTCGCCACCACACCAAACGAACCACTTCTGAACACACACTCATGCACGCCTCTATACAGCGGTGTATTCATTCGCACGTACTATACAAACAGCGCCAGACGTCAGAAGGGCGTGTTGCATCAACGGAGAGGCGCTAATCACCGACTCATCAGGCGCGACGACTACGAATGATCGAAGATGAAGCCACCCGACCACGCTCCGCTGACTTTGGTGGGCGGCTGTGCATCGAGTGTTACACTGCGTGTCATATACTTTGTACACAGCCTTCTTTTCATACTTTTCATTTCGTATACCAAACTTATCTTTCGCTTCGCGTGCCGAGACGCCAACCTCTCCCATTTCACGTCTAATAAACGCACACGCACACAACAGAGAGAGCGATAACAAAACGTCAGTATACCGTCGTTAGATATAGTTCGTGCTTGCGGCGGAAGCAGGGGGCGACCTCTATATCGCGAGTGCGCGCTAATGGCGTATCAGATTTCGCTGGAACAAGAGTTAACTGACCCGACTGCCGGCAAGCTGTCTCCCGCCGCGCGATAACGTCGTATATATACGACGTTATCGCGTATATATACGACGTAGATAGTATACGCACAGAAGCTATAGCTTCTGTGCGTATACTATCTATGTATACAGAGGCGGCGTGTTGGCTTGCCAATTGTTGATGCCAAGGATCCGTCGAGCCACGCGAGATTATCAAAAGCGGTTCTGCTTTTCTTTTTTTCTTCTTCTTGACGCGTGCCACTTTACCGTGTGTTATGTTAGGAAAAAAAAAAAACACCCTCAAGTAGCGCCGCTTGGCAGACACCGATAAAACGGCGATGAGGGGGGGGGGGGGGGGGTGCAGTGGGAACTTAGGTTGCACACTTTAACGGAATACTCGCTCGATTGTCCACAATTTTTTCCAGCTCACGGACGTTGACGCCCACTCACACACTCATGATGTGCGGGTTGATGAAACACACGCATTTGGTTGAAAGTCCACAGTATGCTCCAGCACTACGTCGTTGCTCTTAACGATATCATGGCTTTGGCAACTCAGACCCGATAATTGTCTAGCCTGAATGAGCTCCACGTGTTATGGATATACATGTATGTCGTGGTATGGATCGTAGCAACAGTGTGTCATTGTACTGGAAAAAAAAAACTATACGTTACCCTGTAATTTTAGTACTATACAGCTTGACGGGGCCGGTTGACTTTTTTTCGGTGCCACTTCTGTCCGACCAGACTATGATCTGAGCGAATGTAATTATGTCTTCCGTAATGATGTAAGAGTTCGCGTATACCTTCTGAAAGCTAGTCATACATGCATGACAAGTGAGCGCTAACACAGAACAGCCTTCAAGTTTTCTGGCCGTGCTGTCATGTAAACAGTGGCGATTTAAATAACCGCGTATACACAGTGGTTATCTGCTGTTTGATATTTCTTTCGCGCGGCTGTAGCCTAGATAGCGATAAAAAAAAAACGAATAGTCTTTCCATTCTGTCCTCTCCCCCCCCTGAACATACGAGACAAAGAATTTCGTTTGGCATGCGCCAGATACGTGCAGATAAAGGCGAGTTATAAAGGCGATTACAGAGATGGCGATGCCACCACTATAGTGAAGCGCTGCTTCCGGGTGTGTCTGATGACCCGCTCGCCGGTCGATGTTGTCGGCGGCCGTGGCGTGGCGCGAGGAGGTCGCCGGAAGATCAAGTGCCCTTGTATACGTGGGCGCTGGTCGAGCGTTATCGATCGGATTCGCGCCATGGACGCTCGGGCACCCCGGCCCGTTATCGTCGCGCAGCGCGACGGTTCCTGTTGTCGTGGTTTGGGTTATCTATCGTTCCTTGTCACGCGCAGATTGAGCGATAATGGAGGCGGCTGCCTTCCGGGAACTCATGGCTACGATATGGTAATTGTTGGAACTTAACGTCCCAAAGCCTCGGCATTATGATTGAGGGACGCCGCAGTTGAAGGATCCGGAATTGTGAACCGTCTGCACGTCTTTAACGTGCACCGAAATCTTAAGTATACGCGAGCCTCAATCATTCTCGGCTTCATCGAAGATGCGGCCGGGATTCGATCCCGCGACTTGCTGGCCATGCATGCCGGCGAATCGGGTGGAGCCGATATGGAGAAGCGGCCAGCGCGGGTTTCGATTCCAAACGTTGTTTATAAATCGTCTCGTTTGAATTCTGTGTAATGCCGGCGCTTCGCCAGCAAACCGAGAGTTGTGTTGCACTCTGTATATAGCCTTTCCAAGCTGAATACGGCCCTACGTAAGCGTAGTTTATTTTGTTTGAATCGTGAGGGTCGATTGAACTGAACGTGACAGAGGAAGGTTCATCTACTGCGCGTCTCGTTTCTTTTTTTTCTTTTTAACGCACTTTACGGTGACGATTTCGTGCAATAAGCGTTTTCAATACATGCAAACCAACACTTCGCCAAAAGGTATACTTATTGAATTTGTTTGCTTGTTTTTTTTTTTGTCTCTGCTAAATAGTACAAGCAGTCCCACGTCCATTGTTTTTTACGAATCCTTGCTATGCCTCCCGGCCGCAACAAAGCAGGGTGCAAATTTCACTTCTCCCAAATGGTTTTTATTGTTTTAACTGTAATTAGAACATTTTGACAGCCTTCAGAGCGTGTGCACTCCACTGGGCCCAAAGTAGCATGAACCGCTCAGTTCGGTTCATTTGTTCTAATTATTCCCGTACTGCTAGCATATCAGAAATGAAATCTAACCTTGACCTACCCAATTTAACTGTCCGGAGGAAACTGGCGCGACTGCATTTTTTTCATAAGATATTTTTTCACAATCCATCAATGAAGCGAGACCTCATTTCACAACCGTCATACCACTCACCGCGCATTGATCATCAGCATAAGGTTGCCATTCCGTTTTGCCGCACCACATTCTTTTCAGCAGCCTTCTTACCGAAAACAGCCGCCGATTGGAACCACCTTCCCTCTTCCGTTGTATCAATAACAGACCCTTTGTTATTCAAGACTGCAATTTCTCAGCAATGCTTGTAACTATACGCAGTTTCCATTATCTATCTTTGTCTTGTATGTGCTTGAATTCTTATACATTTTTAGTTAACTTATGTTGCCTTCCTGATTTGCGCATCTGATACTTGTTTCTTTATTTTCTCTTTTTTTCTTGTGTGTTATATATGTTGTACCCACCCCCTCTGTAATGCCCTACGGGCCCTGAGGGTATTCTAATAAATAAATAAATGCGTTTCACGCTTTGCAAGCACCAATCTTGATCCCCAGAGGCAGCGTGAACGCTAGGAAAATGGAACAATTGCCCGATTATTAGAGGCGTCGACAAGCACATCAGTCGTATCTCAGATAGTCGTTGTCACTTAAGACTCAACACAGACGTAGGTATCAAGAACTATAACAGTCTGGAACATTCATTTGGAGGCTCTTCCCGCAGAAAGAGTGGGAATATAGCTTTCTCGGAAATTTAGCGTTTCGCAAGTTTCTTGGCGCGTGTCTGTACAGTGAGCGTGTCTGTATGTGTGTGTGTGAGTATGGGGGGGGGGGGGGTGGCGTGTTACGTCTAAAAATGCGAACAGTGCATACATATTTTTATATACGAGTCTGGATATAAATGATAATAATGATATTATTATTATTATTATTATTATTATTATTATTATTATTATTATTATTATTATTATTATACTAACAAAATGTACGGTTTTACGTCCCAAAACTATATACGGTATGATCGTGGGACACGCCACAGTGGAGGGCTCCGGAAATTTCGACCATCTGATGCTCTTAATCACTGACAACGTACAGTAAAGGGGCTTCTCGCAGGTTTCACCTCCATATAAATGGGACCGCCCCAGCCGGGGTCGAACCCGACATTGAATAAAATAACCGCCTGACATTGACATTAATAAAATAACCTGACATTAATAAAATAACCGCCTGACATTGAATAAAATAGCAGTGAATTTCCGAATTTCATTCATTCTACCAAGCCCTAACTACTTTGAACTATTTTGTACATATTGTTACTGCATCATCAAACCTATGGTCATATACCGAGGCGTACTCGAAGCATGACACGGTGTTCTAGACCTCACTGCTTCTTTTTGGTAGGCGGTGTGTTTTTGGTTGTAGTTTTTTTAATTAAATAGAGGGGACTGGCGCTGTGGCCGTTCAGCCACCATGGGAACGAGGGGTATAGTGCCTGGATTTGCCTAGTCTTCCTGCTTGCGGGCTTAGAACGTACTGCACTTGCGGCTTTGTTTATTACCGTGTCTCGCTTTTGTTACGAATAAATTAGCGGACCTTCGTTAACTTCGCGACCCGACTTGAATAATTGATAGATTGATTAATATGTGGGGTTTAATTAATATCACAAAACCACCACATGATCATGAGAGACGCCGTAGTGGAGGGCTCCGGAAATTTCGACCAACTGCAGTGTTATTTAACGTGCACCCAAATTTGAGCACACGGGCCTACAGCGTTTTGGCCTCTATCGAAAACGCAGCAGCCGCAGCCGGGATTCGATCCCGGGACCTGCGGATCAGCAGCCGAGTACCTTAGCCACTATAGACCACCGCAGCGGGGCGACCCGATTTGATTAGATGAGCCTAACAAGGTCAAGGTGATGAAGAGTAAACGCTTAACATTTGCCCATTGTCGTCTCGTGACAAAGCAGCTCCAGGAGCCACGCGATGTCAAGCAAGGAACTAAGATTAGACAAATACGTGTAAACTACATCATTCCAACGCTCGTTGAAGCGCCGTGCGTTGCACCTCCCATAGACACTAGCGCCAGAGTTACCTCTAGTGTTATTTGCGGGCTACTATGCTGGTGGTTCCCTGACCCACTCTGCTCTCTTCTTGTCTCTTAAGGGTTACACCATCGATTACCTTCCCATCACTCGCTGCGTCGTTCTCAATTTATGCTGAACCCTCTTTGTGAGCCTCAATGCTTCTGCTCCGTAGGTAAGTACCGGCAAGATGCAGCTGTTATATGGTGGCAATCTACCAGTCATGATTCGAGAGTGCTTGCCCCATTCCTATATGTATACCTGTCCAGAATGGTGCTCCACCCCATTTTTATTCTGCTTGTTACTTCTATCCCGTGGGTCGGCTCCGCGGTTATTACCTGTCCTATATGTATAGACGTAGTCTTTCGCAACTTCAAGTGCTATCTCGAAGCACTGTTCTCTTCCGAGATTGTTGTACATTACTTTCGTTTTCTGCAGGTTAATTTTAAGACCTACCTTTCTGCTCTCCTTGTCTAACTCCGTAATTATGAGTTGCGATTCGTCCCCTCGGTTAATCATCAGTGCAATATCATCAATGTCAGCAATGCAGTGTTAAGGATATCATAGTTGAAATCAAGAACAAATAGACATGAGTCGGGAATCTAGAGCGTAGGCAAGATAACCGCTGATCATTAAGGGCAACTGACTGGATTCCCAGAGAAGGCAAGCGGGCTAGGGCAACACCACCTAGAACATCACCTAGTTCTAGGTGGTGTTGGCTAGGGGGAGACAGAAAATTAGGTGGACAGGTGAGATTAGGAAGTTTGCGGGTATAAGCGAGCACGAGGGCGAGTTGACTACCGGAACATGGGAGATGCTTTTGTCTTGCAGTGGACGTAGTCAGGCTGATGATGATGATGCCAGTGGTAGTACTATTAGTATTAGCAGGTTGTGGTTATTGTATTGCAGGTAGCATTACTGTAGTATCAGTAGAAGTAATCACCTGTTCCTGATTAACCACTAACCCATGGCCATAGTAATAGGGTTTTCACGCGTCATTTACAATCACGTAGCGTACCGCGGGCGATACGATGACGTCACAACATAATTTCCTCGTACTGGCTCGGAAAAGTGGCCACAACACAAGTGGCGACCGTGGGGCACGCAACACTGTATAGAAAACGTACGCCGACGATTTGCAACACGGTGGCAATCTTTGTCGCGTCCATATACATTGTACATATCCCCAACTGACAGGAGATATTTACACATCTGATAACAACGACAACAAAAAGGCGTTCTAGGAAAGGCTTCATTTCGTCATGCCGATAACGCGAGCCCCGCTTTTTTCTTGCGACAGACGACGGCCACCTGCTGGGAAGGCTGCGTAGCTTCTTTTGGCAGCGGTTATTTATGGAACGAGGAACGCGACAGCACAATCGAGCGGCTTACGGAAAGCACGCCTGGACGTTCGATCTTCCAAGATGACGACGCGGCACAATGGTTAATCCTTTAGGCCCTGCGCAGCGAGCGGAAAACAGACAAAAAAAAAATAATGGGACTACGCACTGAATGATGTTCGGGTGAACTATGAGGTTCGCCAAAAGCAGACGACACGTGGTGCAGTAACAGAAATAATCGAGCAGTCTTGTAAGGTACTCTGAATTAACGAGTACTTAACAAGGCGGATAACAGGGCTGTCGTGTTGGCTACTAGTGATCTCCAGCGGTCTCGAGCGCGATCCAAGGCGTACCGCGTGGCAGACGTGCCCTCAAAACGCGCAAGAGTCATTAGTAGTCACCAAGTAGTCATTCGTCTACTAGGTTTCTGCACGTGCCGAGTTGGGAACAGCGATCGGTGGGCCATCGTTTTACAGTTTTGGTTAGTTCAAGCTAGGTTTTAGGGCCAGGTCATTATCGGTTTTTCAACAAGCATGGCGGGGACATACGCGCACACGTGTTCCTAGAAAAGCTACGTCATCACTCGATTCGCCAGCAGACGGCGTTCGAAATCAAACCACACACACACAAAAAAAGAGAAACGTCATCATCGCGCCGTCTGCAACAACTAACGCGCCCGACTCCACAGGAGCGGCCACCGGCGCAAGATTGGCCACCAGAGAGGAGATACAAAAAAAAATATCTAGCAAGAAAAAAATGCCTAGACAAGTACGAGACTGAAGCGTGAAGAAGAAGATTATGAGAAAGGGAGAAGGCTCGGGGAGGAAGAGATGCGCCCGAAAAGAGGGCCGTTTTCAACGGCGCGGGCAATGCCGGCTCGGCGGCGGAGGAAAAGCCGGCCGCCGCCGCGTTTCAATGACCCCGCGAGCGTGGCTCGGCAACTGGTCTCTTACTAGGGTTGAATAAAAAGCATTTCGTGAGCGCTTTGACGATCTGCGGGAGCCCGACACTTGTAAACCCGGCCCTGTACAAGTTCTGGGAAGTGGGATCGGCCGGATTCGCGAGTTATGAATGTCAATCCGAAATGAATGCTCAGTTCCCGTAACGAGTTTGAATGACGCAACACCGCACAGGCAAAACACTTCCTAAGCGGTCGAATTCCACGTAACCGCGATAACGAGTTTCCTTATCGAAATAAACATACGGAATGCCGGGCACGCGGCTAATTTCAAAAAGAAACGAGTACATTCCACGGAGCGAGCAAGCTTGAGGGAGAGGAGGCGTACACGAGTCGGTGGCTTTTTTTTTTTTTTTTTTTACGCTTTCGCAGTTCCTGCCGGCTAACCGTCTGCGGTTACCGGCTACGTGTCCTAAAAAGAAAACTCATCGTTCTTCGAAGCAGTTAAATGTGGCGACTGAATGAACCGCGCGTCACGTCGGCAAGTTCGAGAAGGAACGATATTGAAACGGCGCAGTCTTCTTGCCGGCGCTAGGCCATGCCGGCGTTTTAGAATGTATGGGCGTCGCGCGCCGAGGTGCCACGCCTGCAAAAAGAACCGGCGCCCAGCCACCGATTTTTTTTTTTTTTTTTTCCTCCGCCGCCGCTCACGCCACCTCACTTTTGCATTCACGCCGTCGACGAGGACGACGCAGTAGCGGCGATGATAATATTGATACTCACTGGAGGCATCCACTGTCCGTACGCCGCAACACGCGACTGTGATGAGCACGATGGCGAAGCTCGCCACTACCAGAGACGACGTTGACCGCAGGGGCAAGATGCTCCACCTTGAGGCACCCATGCTCGCAGGAGACGCCGAACCACGTAGTACACCGGCCATCCAATGGGAGTTTAGGCGCGCACCTCCGAAGAAACACAAAATCCCGCGCTGTAGACGAACACCACCCACGAAAGGAATAACACAGTCAAGGTGTCGCACTGGAGGTTCTTGAGGAACAGGCACTGGGCTCCGAAAAAATGGGGGTGTATACTTAAAAAAAAAATGTGCGCCGGAGCTCCAAAGCTCGCGAGCCGTCCGCCACTCGACTCGGTCTAGAAGCGTATGAGGGCTTTCAAGGGGGGTATGCTCGCGGCATCGTACGATGTTGGGGGAGGCGCAGCGCCAGTAC
Source organism: Rhipicephalus microplus (assembly GCF_013339725.1). Lineage (NCBI taxonomy): Eukaryota > Metazoa > Arthropoda > Arachnida > Ixodida > Ixodidae > Rhipicephalus > Rhipicephalus microplus. The sequence goes on along the minus strand of NC_051175.1, from coordinate 79,714,268 downwards.
AAGCGACAAGCCTACTCCTCTCTCATGTATCCCTCTCTTTTTCTCTCTCCACACACGCATGATGACGTTTAGCGCCCTTTGATGACGTTGGGCAGGCGTGGCAAGACGTAGCGGCTTTCGTCCAATGGTTGTGCAGGTGCAGGCATCACGCCACCATGACGTGCTAGCCGTTCTTTTGCGTTGTTTCGCGTGCGCGTATAGCTTTGATTGTTCTTATTCTTACGTTTCTTTATGTACGTGCGTGTGTGCGCGCGTGCGCAGTGGCGGCCTCACGCGGCGTCTTTTGAACCGGTTCCGCGAGAACCGTTCGAAGAGATGGCGGGTGAGGGCGTGCTTGGGTTTGAGGCGGGAATTTCGAGGGAAACGGCAGGCCGCCGATGCTCTGCCGGCAGTCGGAGATTCGGCACGGGAAAAGCGACGAAATAAAGTCGCCGCCTGCGTCACGCGGAAAAGCCCGCCTCTGTTGATAACGCCGGGCCGCCGCCACCGTCGTTACAAGCGCCACATTTGCGTCTTTCGCCGCTTGACCGACCACTTTCTCTTGCTGTCGGTCTTTTATCTTTTATGCGTAGCTTGAAGCTTCATACGGGCGCGGGTCCCTTAGGAGTACACTACCAACACCGCTCGGCGTGTAATGTGCGAAAAAAAAAAGAAAACAACAAAACATTGCGCTTCCTCGAAGCGTGAGTGGCGTGAGTTTTTTATTGGACGTAGCGGCGCCTGGGTCTTTCGTGATTGAGGATATCTCCCGTCGCCACCGGTGTAAACAAATGGATTCGAGACCAAACTGTTCCGTGTGGTTTCCTTTCAGGCAAATTACGACTCATGTGTGCGAGCGTTTATTAAACAGTAGAGGGCGTTCAAAAAAAAATTTAAAAAATGCCTCCCGCATCTTTCCAAGGTGTGAACTCGAGTAAATGCGTCGCGGAGGGGCGGTGGAGGGTATCACGTGAATGTTGCGTAATTGGGTATGCTTTGGGAATGCCTAATTGTTATTTCGTCTTTATTGTTCATATTTATTGAAGGAAGGAGTAGCGTTGCTGCAACGAGTGGTGGGACGCTGATGTGCGATCGGGCAGTCGGTTTTTACTAGCAGCTAGACGCTGATTGCTTTGCGAGGCAAGAGATGGAGGGAAGGGGGGGGGGGGCACAAACAGTAGGCACGAGACGCAAGCATGCGCAATGGTGGTGTGGACATCACCGCCGACGCGTGACATAGAGCGACTAAGAAATGCTCCCGCATTTAAAATTGTACGATGATCTAGAGTATACGCAATAGCAACAGTACCATTACGCTGTCCCAATACACCCAATTAGACCGACTTGCGTTTAGAAGTAGTGGTTAACGATGTAGAGCACTTGGCACTCGACTATGGGAGAGCACAACGCCGTCCCGTGACACTCGCAAGAAGGCACAGCTGGCAATTGAATGATAAGAAAATCGCGACGGCAACTGCACACAAATGCGGACCTGTACAAATGAAGCCACCAAAGAAGTGCCCGGTATATAGGTATTTGTGTGCGCTGTTTTCCTATATTTCGATGCACATTCAACCATGGGTTTGGCGGTTATGAGCCACTTCTTACACGGGATAGCGATCTTTTATTGCGGCTGTTTGCCATTACACGTTGCTACGCTGCATTAGAGCCTAGCTATGAAAGTATCACTGTCGTCATCACCCGTACAAGCCGTCAAGTGCTTGCACTGCTAAGCGCACGAATGAACGTCCGATTTCTGGCACGGAGGAGGAGATCATTGCGAAACACCAAAAGGCACACATACACACCAAGCTTCTCGAACCACCCATTTGGAGTCACTCGCTGGATTCCGTGTCGAACGGTTGTGCCCCCGCGATCCTCCGACGACAGCGCAGCTCTGACCTGCCGGCTCGCCTTCCGCGATCTCCTGACGCCGTGAAGCTCTCGCTGAGTGGCGCCCCGTCCTCGGACTCCTGCGACCGTGTCCCCATCTTTTTTCTCTGTATTATCTTTACTTATCACTCTATTCTTTTTAATCCTTCATTACCCCTTCGCTCGCGAGCCACTGTTGAGGTGTCGCACTCTGATGCAGACAGTTACGGGGCTCACTTTTATATTCTTTTCTCTCATTTAGGAATCACTTCCCCCTTTTTTCCGATAAGGCAATCCTCACTTCTAAATTATGGGGCGAAAGCTCCTCTTAGTCTAACCTTGTCATGCGTCACGCGTAACCGAGAGAAGAAGAGACAGGCAAAGAAGGCAGTATCTCCCAAACAGTATAATAGACGGCGCTGTCACATAGAAGTACATAATTAACTGTATGTTGTCCCTGCGGTCCCTACCATATACAGTTACTCTAGAAGGACATACAAACTGCAATTGAGTGTGAGTAATCTAGATGGCACAGTACCGCCACTCTCCGTTTGGCTGCTGTGCGTCTTGTGCCTGGGTACGCTGAGATCGAGTGCCTCTCTCAGTCGCCGTACGTGGCGGATATTTGGGGGGGGGGGGGGGGGCATGGACGAAGCAGAGTGGCGGGTGCATTGAAGACGCTTGCGCTCGGCTTCCTCGGCCCGCGTCTCGTCGGTGTTACCCGCGTGCCGTCTGCATTCTCGTACGCGATCGGACGGATGGATGCTTCGCCCCACTCATTGCCATTCAATCCATCAATGTGCTGTGATTTTTTTTATATTTTTTGCCGAAAGTTCTCTATTAGCGGCGCAAGCTTCACCCGATCTTAGCGAAAGAACGTGTCCAGAGTTCGTATCAATAAGAAATGAATAAAAGTGTTTCCGCCATCATATTCACATCTACTTACCAACGAAACAAGTGCGGTGAACTCTGGCATTTGCGTAAATATATTGAACCGTCGCGGCGCAGTCTCCACAAACAGAGCTTGCGTAAATTGCTTTGCGAACTCTGTCACGAAATATATAGTGACCTTCGGACTTGAGATTGTAATTAGCACTAAAACGAGAAAAAAGGCAAACACGCGTGGACTGCCTGACGCGCTATAACAGCATTTCCTTTTTGACGCTGAGGGCATCAGGCCGCATCGGTGCATACGGCTGACGGGAAGTAATTATAAGCGACGGAAACTTACGTTCGTTAACATACGCCTATTCTACAGTCAATGACGTCAAAGACCAGCAGGGTACCCAACGGATGCGATATGTTTTTTCGTGTACGACTGTCACCGCAGACTGGTCCCTTGTTAAGATGCAAAAAAAAAAAAACTTTACGACCGACCACGACAATGTCTGGCCAATGAGGTCGTGTACAATAAATGAAAAAAAATATTAATAAACGCCGCCATGCGTAGCTGGGCATTGGACATACGCGAATGACGCTACGTAAAATTTACGCCGGGGTCTACAGGAATCAAGCCCTCTCCGTTCAATAACTTTTGACCTTTTTTTCAAAGAAATAATAAAAATATATTGTTTGTACAAAATAACATGTCCAGACGTAACATATATAATCAGAGTACAACGACCTAACGAAATCACATTGAAATCACTTTGACGTGGCATTTCGTTTCTACAAGTCATGGCTCATTCTGCGCGAGCAACCAAACTTATGCGCAGCAAGCATAGGGAAAAAGTGCATTGATTTTTAATTAGGGCATTGTAATTACATTTTGATCATAATTTAACGAACGACCCTGAAACAAAAACACGCCAGGCCTGCATGGAAGGCGCAGCACAGTCACAGCGAAAGCTAGAAGAGCGGCCTTTCAGAGCCTTTTCTAAACACTCATTGGGTAACTACTGCAAGCACACTTGCTTGATAACCACTAGGGCATGAATAATAACATTCTCGATAGTAGGCCGGCATTCGCTATGCTATCTTTCGTCATTCTTCTGAGAAGCGTAGTATCCGCTAAGCATTTGCAAGGAATTTTGGGCCAATCGTTCATGCAGTGGCTGACGACGATAAGAAAGTATGGCCTGCTGTTTTTCTTTCTTTTTCTTGCTATTCGTTCACATCAATCACGTAACAGTCACGCCATAAGAAAATTCGTATTAGCACATTGAATGCATGAAATGGAAAGTTTTAGCTATACAGCGGGAGAAATTAAAGGGACACCGTAAAGGGTGCAACAACTTTTCTCGTATCAGTAACTTACATTTTTCAAAATACCGAAACCACCACGCATGCTACGTCAAGACGCTTCGTAAGCTAAAAAAAAGAAGAACGCGTAAAATGAAAATACCGATGGCGACGCCCTTTCCAAGCGCAGTCGCCATGACAACCGAAAATTTGACGGCGTGTACTTGGGCCCCACGTAGTTTCTGCCCCCTCTCCCCCCCCCCAAAAAAAAAAACATGCATCACTGAAGGAGCCAGGGACTTCAATGGACACTAAATTCAAATAACAATTTACGTCGGAGTGAAAGCTGAATGTATGACAACATTTAAAACTACAATATTATCAATAACAGCGCCTTACTTACCGAGACATTAAGGTACATGCACAAGAACGCATGCGCCTCAGTAAGACATTCTCAGAATGATCCCGATGACGTCAGACGGACTGCCTTCAATTAATCACGAGTAATCAATCTAGCTGCACTAAACAAAAGAACCTTCCGTGCATCAAGAGACGCAATAAAATGCTGTATGTTCATTTTTGTTTGGTTCATAAAGAAACAACCGCCGGACGTTACTATGGGGAATGACGCGAGTGGTTAAAAAATTCAATTTTCGTGCAGTTACACTGGACAGGTGGTGCTATCTAGTGGGGTCCGGTTGAACAACAACAACAACAACAACAAAAAACCGTCTGCAATGTATATTAACTTTGCCTGCAATCTTGGAGCCAATGGCGAGAAACTGATCAGTGGCCGTTCACGGTTGGTGCTGTGGCTCCCGCTGTTTTCAGTCTGCTGCTACTAGCGCAGTAAATCTGGCCAACGTTGCGCACGTCAACAGTGACGTGAGATGGTCCTGTTAGTCCGCTTCTTGAGGCGGATAATTTGAAGTGCGCTAATTCGATGTGAACAACTAAAACGTGATTTTATTTCAAAATAGGACCCTTACATTGTACAAAAGCAATGTTACGAAGTTTCTGGAACGCTATTTCAACAATCAACGTAGACATAATAGTTGCCTTTAGTGTCCCTTTAACGTAGCGATTTTCAGGAAAATTACCTCCTGCCAATCTGGAAGAATAGCAGTGTGACTATTAAACGAGTTGATGAGAATGTTCGTGTGATCGATTGTTTTATTTTCTGCTTTTCCACTGCTTTATTTCGCCGCTCTAAATATACGACTGTAGATCGAATTCGTAAAAAAATCGCCTTGATATTTGTATAACGTCCGCATCAGAAATCTCGGTGGGGAAAGCGAGAGTTTTCCCATTGATCTTCTCATTTATTAGCACACAGCTATGGCTGAGGAATTAACGACACCAAAATTTTCGGACCATAATCTACCAATCTAAACCAGTTTATTATTTCACTTCGACGAGTCATTAAAATGGCACATGACGGACATGACACGATTCGCACGGTGTTTCTGTATAACCTAGCGATTTAATCTCGTACATAAATGCTTTATAACATGGCGAATTCGTCTCGTACATAACTTCTTTAAGCATTGTTTACCGTACTCACGCCAGTGGTGCGTCGCGCGCGGGCTTTTCAACCGCGAAGACACGCAAATCCCAATCATCGCTCCAGGCACACCGCGCTGCCAAAGCACGCAGATGGAAATCGATTGAAGTGTAGAAATATATAAATTCAATGACACAAGTTAAAGTGATCGTGTGCGATTCGGTTTTGCCCCTTCTACTCTACCCCCCCCCCCCCGCACCCCACACCCCACACATGCGCAAACAACAGAAAGAACAACACTTGCCGTGTCAAGCGAGAGGTGCGAGCGAGCGCGCCCTCCTTCGTCTGACGTAAGCATTGCGTCAGCCCCGTGCGCAGCGGCTTGGCCAGGAACGCCACCGTAAAATGACCCGCGCCCGCGACCCGCGAAGATGTTATTATGCGGAAAAACACCAACACGCCATGCGTAAGGCATCGTCGTAATGGGCAATTCTTCAAGGGGCCTTTAAACACCATCTGAAAATAAATAAATAAACGAAAACAAAACGAGCGCTCATTCTCTCTCGTTGCGTTTCTTGAGAGAGTCTTTCGGGTGCACTTCGTGCCGCCTGAAGGGTGATTCGCGAGAAGTCACTGATGTATACAAACTGTGAATTAGTCCATATACCAGGAATATCAGTCGGGAATTGTCTCTCGCCCTGCTGTGCCTAGCAGCGGGGGCATAGGCAGAAATAATTTTCGGGGTGGAGAGAAGAAAGCAGAGGAGATTTTCTTGAAATGGTCATTTTTCACTCTTTATGCCACGGCGAAATAAAAAAAACTTTCGACGCGTTATATCGACGATGACCTTGAATTTCCACGATGAATATCTGCGACTACTTGAACAAGTTTATTGAAATGTGGGGTTTATAACGTCCCAAAACTACCATACGATTATGAGAGACGCCGTAGTGGAGGGCTCCGGAAATTTTGACCACCTGGGGTTCTTTAACGAGCGCCCAAATCTGATCACACGGGCCTATCCTTTCCGCCTCCGTAAAAAATACAGCCGCCACAGCCGGGATTCGATCCCGCGACCTGCGGGTCATCAGCCGACTACCTTAGCCATTATAGACACCCGCGGCGGGGCAAGCGACTACTTGCGGCTTTTGTGAATAAAAAATGTTGAATGTATCTTAAAATGTCGTACATTACATCTTTCTGATACAAAATCTGCACTCAAGTCCGTAATCGAATTTTATTTTACAAGTTTTCGTCAATTGATCGCCAAAGAGTCATTTGAATTGCGACAAACTATTTCAGCCTCGACACACAGTTATGTGCGAAAACGGAAGGAGGCTGAGTGTCACAAAAATTGTGAAAAATCTGTACTCTCTAAAATTGAAAGACCTTATATACGACTGTCACAAAGCGAGTCTCAAAGTATCAATGTTCTTCTGACAAGGCTTCTTTTGTTCGAAAAAAAAACTGCCTATCTTTGGTTGCTGTTTTGAAACTATTCTTCTGAAACGTTCTGCACATTATAATGTTCATAGAGCGGTCTTATGAGAGAGTCTCATAATGAAACACGGCAAAAGGTTCGTGGGCTGTGCAATGGGCGTCATTTACATGGCTTCATTTAGCCGCGGTAAAGTGTACGTAGGACAGTCGGGACGGTGCATCAGTGTTCGTATTAGAGAGCACGATTGATCTTTGAAGGCCTGAGGCGCATCGCATCTCGCGGTTAATTGCAGAAAGTGCGGCTGCTATCCCGTTTTTCAGGATACTGAAGTTGTTTTTAGTTCTAACAATCAAAGAAATCTTGAGTCGACGGAAGCTTTTGACATAAGAAAAAGAGCAGAACAGTGCATCAGCCAACCTTCAGTGGTGCTGCACGATAATGAGTTTGCTTTTGTAGATTGTGTTTCTGGTTAAGCGTTCTGTTTTTTTTTTATTGACTGTTCTCGAGTTGTCACGTTTGTACTGTTTGCCTTCACACGCATGCGTCGATATTGATTGAATGCTTATATATTCTTCTCTTTCCGATAAATGTTTTCGTGGCCAGGAAGCGCTTGTCCTGTGTTTCTTTGCGTTATCTTCGGTGCGCTTAAAACACAGTTATAACACACACACACACACACACACACACACACGCACACACACACGCACACACACACAGAATGTGAATTAAACTATCTCGTTTAGGGGTACCTTCTAAACCATTTCAGCGTTTGTTGCCTTCACTGTCCAAGCTTGGGGTCACTTTAACCCCAGCCGGCGTGCTCCAACTTATGTTGAGCGCGACTGTACACTGTTGTTCTTTAGGAAGAGGAACGCGCGAGCACGCTGACTGCGCTCTGATGCGGCTGTCTACAGCGCCATCAGGCGACATGTAAAGAAATCACGCCCGACTATGACAGCCTCGCCCGTGGCGATACAGGAGCGCCAGCGTGATGTGGCAGCGCTTCCTCAAGAGCCATGACACATTATGTTGTTTGCCAATAGATGGCGCCAAAAGCAGGTATTCTTTCTTCAGCAGCCGCCGCAGAGCGCTGGCCACGCGTTCGCGTGTTCCATTTAAAAAAGGACGACACTGTAGATGCACGCACTTCCAAACACGGACACTCATACAAACGTATAAACAGTCTCAGTATAATAAGTCACAGGGGTAAACGAAATTGGCGAAAAAAAATTTATCGTGCCTCCTATGGGAACCGAACCCAGAACCTACTCATTAGACATGTAATCCATAACGTGTAATGCTAGTACCCCCCCCCCCCCTTCTTTTTTTCAGTATATTCTATCGGTATGGCGAACCCTGAGAAAGAACCCATAATATACGAGCCAAGGTTGTGTGCTCAGTCTCGGGGCTACACGTATGAAGCAGTGGTTGTGGGGTTGATTTGAATCAGTGAAGTTTATTGCATACTAATAACAGCATTTCAGCCTGTGTACAATTGTCTGGTGTAACAAAAAAAAATACTACAGTGGCACGTACAAACGAGAGCAGATAGACACGATGTAACTTACATCAATGCAATACAGGTCGCTGAAGAAAACAAAAAGAAAAGAAAACACAAAAGGCCCTAAGTTCAAATTGAATTGTGTTGATTGTTCTTTATTGCACACACATCATACAAAAATATGCACAAACTTTATGGTCCGATAGCCATAGGTTACTGCGGGACCCCTTAGACATATGCATAAAGGAAACTAATTGTTATACTAAATGTAAAGAGAAGCAAAAAAACAAAGAAATTGACATCATTATAGAAGAAATAATCTTTAGCTACAAACAACAATCGCTTAAATAGGAAGGGGAAAAAGAAGATAAAAGGTACATGATCATCTTTATGCATCTCGATATCTTTTCCATTGGTGGTAGCGGAAGAGCTTCATTAAAGACATCAAATTGCATACAATAGAATGGAAAAGGACGGGACTTGCCGTTTCTATAGTTTTCGCTCACTGAACTCGAGGTCGCGGGCTCGACTCCCCGGTCACGGCGGGCCGCATTTCAGCGGGAACGAAATGCGCAGAATACCCGCGTGCTTAGATTCAAGCGTGCGTTAAACAAACCCAGGTGGTCTAGGACCACCAGGAGGCTAACGAGTGCCTGGCAATCACATCTTGGTTTTTGAAACGAAAAAAAAAAAACACTAGCAGTTACTATTATCACGAAAAAACTATATATTTCTGGCTCCGTATCGCACTTTGACAATCATGTCTCCCACGGCGGCGATAAGCTTGAGGTTTGTGCTAGTGGTTAGTCGCTGATTACAGATCGCAAAGCAAACTATAACCGATGTGTTAACACTTCGTGTAAAGAAGCCTTCTATAGGTATTGAATGTTTGTCGTGAAATATACAATTTACTTGCTTCTGATAAGTTTCTCTCGCGTTTTTCGTGTTTTTGTTTTCCAAGCTGATCATCAAGTATTGTACAACTTCCATGTTCTCCCATCTATGTTCTCCCATCTATGTTCTCTCGCCCCTAAATGAGCATTCTTTGTACACTGGGGCCACCGTTCACAATCATAATTTGTATGTTATAAATGCCACGTACTTGGCCGTCACATAGCTTTCGAATACCTATATGTACCATATACACAAACGCACATAAAAGAAATTAGGATTACTGTGTAAGTAAAAAAAAGACAGTTTTTCACGTTTCGGAACCTGTGCAGCTTCGCTGTTCAGTTACCACATGCGCAACATGCCACCTGACGTGACGAGCTTCTGTGGGTGCAGCCGTCCCCCTGAGCCCACGTCTGTGACTACGAATATACAGCGAGGAATTCGTGCAGATAACGTTTGAAGTTTGAAACGTGTTGCCACGTAAGTGTCAAACATCCGTAAACAACAAGGATTAAGGGATAAAAGCCGCGCTTAGGCGGCTTGACTGGTTGCTCTCATCTCCGCGTTTAATAGCAGTAACATCACAAGAACTTCCGCTTGTTGCAATATTAAGATAGGCCCACACCGAGCGAACTGAAGAAAATAGGCAAGAAACACATTTTTTAAGAATCATTAAAAGGCAAGATAAACGCATTTTTCACATCGTACGGTCTTATTGTATTGCATATTAAGCCCTTATTGTTTTCGTGCAACATATTTTGCCTGCTTAGTGAGAAGGAGCAGCCCGTGTCACCATAATGGCACCAACCTCTCCCATTTGATCATTTCAATATAAAAAAGACACCTTCGTAATATCAGTTGAAGTAATGTGTTTTCGGTAACATAACTCACGCTTTCATCGCAACGTTTATATTCGTTTTAGTCTTGAGGGGAGACAGTGGGAAAATGTTTGAATATCATAGTGTGTGCATGGTTGCGGGACTGTCCAATATTCGGCGACTCGCTCGCTGGATTCCGCGCCGACCGGTTGTGCCCTAGCGATCTCCGACCACAGCGCAGCTATGACCGACTGGGTTTGTCCTACGCCACCTCCTGCCGCCGGTCCCCGACTACGACGACAGCGTAGCTCTGGCCGACTGGTTTAGCCCTACGCCATCTTCTCGCCGACAAGAGCTCTTGCCAGTGGTGCCCCGTCCTCGGACTCCTAAAACTACTTCCGTCGCTCGCTGTCCCTGCACCTCGCTCTCTCCTTCCTCTCTCTCTATCTCTCTACCTTTTAATCCTTCCCTTTTATTCCCTTCTCTACCCCCATCCCTCGTGAGCTACTGTTGAGGTGTCCTCCCCCTGAGAGACAGTTACGGGGCTCCTTTTTCTCTTCTTTTGATTTATGAACACTTCCCCAACTTCCCAATCCAATATACGGCGCGCCGATTCAAGCGACATGCCGCGAAGCACTAATGCCTCGTTCACACTGAAACATCCGCTTTCTACAGCGACCGAAATTCTCCAGCCGCCGAAACGCAGCGTCGTTCGCACTGGACGCGCCCCGCGCCGCCGAATATGCCATCTACTACGGGGCGGACGCGGGATGGATGCGCTGTCACCCAGTTGTTGTCGCGGCTCGCCAACGCTACTACGCTATCCGGTGGTGTATACTTCGACAATTCTCGTACGCAAGAAGCAAGAAAAGACAGTACTGCTTACTTTGCTGGCAAGTGGCTGTCTTGTAATGCACGAAGAGCAGAAAAACACCGACGCCGCTGGCGTTGGTGGGTTCGTTTTGCTCTGCAAGACCGCAACAAGCTCGGTCACGCCAACAGCAAGCTCGATCACCTCTTCCACGAAATACGGAGGCGAAGTAGGCACAGAGTAGGTTAAACTCCCGTTGGTATCAACATTCAGTTACGTGCACTGCGCCATAACAAGTGAGTAGGGCTTGGCCGCCATTTTTCAAAATTCCGTGACTAGTGCTCCTATTGGTCCGCGGTGACCGATTCGGCGGCAGACGCCGCAAAAATCGGTCCGAGAGTGATCGGCCCGGAGAGGGCCCTTTCGGCGGATCTCGCCGCCGCCGAACCGGATTCGGAGCACTTTCGGCGGCCGGAATGCTCAGTGTGAACGCGGCCTTAAGGTGGAACTCTAATGCGGCAACGTAAGCGGTACGACAGTATACATCAAAGGCTGTTGAAACGCCTTTGATTTATTCCGCGCGCATACTTCGGTGTTTCCTGGACAGTATACCACTCGAGATCGTTTCGGTCGTTACGTACGAGAAAATACCCGCCCGGTCGCGCTGAAGTCGTCCGAGAGAAAGAGAAAAAGAGGGGGGTGGGGACGTTCCCAACTCGCGTAGGCGCACTTGGCGCTGAAAAGCTAAAGTTGCAGTGCGTGTTCCGTTAGCCTCCTGTCCTTGACTTTGTTTCCCTGTGATAAACCAGCGGATGCGTCACTCCCGGCTCGTAACCCCCCCCCCCCCCCCCCCCAATCCTTTCCTGGTTCTCTTTTATACCAACGACCAAAGCAGCTCCTCCGGTAATGTGATGCTACTGCCACCGAAGTCTTTCCCCGGGTCATCCGATGGATTGCACATCCGCCATGGCATCTTATCGACCGGCAGGGTGTGCACTCCGCACCCCTCAGAGGGGTATTTCTCTGTTTCCTTCAACTGCGACGCTCTTCTTCGTCGACCCAAGCTCTGGTCGACCCTTCGCCGACCGTTAGTCTAACGCGACAAGGGTGTAGGCCGAATTGTTATTTCGGGTGATGGGGCACCACTTTGATCTGAAGAGGAGGCCGGCTTGGCTTGATCTGAGGGCCCGACCAAACTGCCTGCATTTCAACTTTTTTTTCTCTCTGAATAAAGTTTCTTCCTCCTCCTCGGCTGAGTGTCATTTCGCGCTCAATATGCCATGGTGAAAAAAGAAATATTAAGGGAGAGGGGGCTAATGCTCCGCTCCGTGGCTACGCCACTGTAATGAGCCCACGTCTTGCCCAGCAGCTGCGCTTGCAAAGCGGCTCGAATGGGACAGTGCAACACTGGAACGATACCGCAATGTTCCAGCATGCATTGTCGTGAATGAGCAGGGCTCATCGCATAAAGTGCCAAATAAAGAGCAATGGCACATCCCAGAAATACTTACGAAAAAGGCTTGCAAAACATAGAAATACTTACAAATAATAAAAAAAAGCAACAGGCAATAGCTCGACGAAAGGGCGAAGGCACTTCACCGTTCCGATGGCTTTTATGGAGTGGAACTCGGTGCATTTCTCCATAATTAAATAATTATTTACCCATTTATTTGTTTATCTTCCTTTCTTTTTCTTTAGGCTCAATTCACGCACACGACGCAGTCAGAAAAGTACCTGTCCACGACAGTTTTTAATGCAGTAAACTTTTACCATTTGCAGCCTTCAATTAAGAAAGACAACAGGTGCACTTTTCGAAAACGATGGCTTCAGCAACAGCCCGGACTTGTTCTTGTAGTGGTGGCCTTGATTTAGTGTGTGTGTGTGTGCGCGTGTACACACACACACACACACACACACACACACACACACACACACACACACACACACACACACACACACACACACACACACACACACACACACACACACACACACACACTTCAGACTGGGAGGGCATAGCTGCAGGAATACGCTCCCCAGCGGCTAACAATCGCATGTATATATCCGTTCAATAAGCAGTGCCCCCTCGACCACACCACCTTAAGGTGATACCGGGCCACGCTCGGAACACTGTTTCTAAATAAACGGTTATTTATCTCTCTCTCTCTTGTGCACTATTTGGTTCCACCCCAGCCCAACATATTCACAAAGAACTAAATACCCTTCCAAACACTCTCTCCTCCGCCAGCCGTTCCACCGGAAGCTGTAATGCCGCCTGCTTACAGTGTCTCTGCGTCCTCGTTCGCCTGCTTTACCGCTGCAATGCTGCGGGCTGCATCGCGGGTGATGCAATGCGACCGACATTCGGACGAATCACTCGGAGCCCGATACACACACGCCACACACTCTCGCTCTCTTTTTTCCTCGTTTCTCACGAGACACTGTCACTTCCTTCTACACACACACACAAACAAACGCACGTGAGCGCGCATCACTTTGTGCGCGCACACACGCGGCGACCTTAATGGCACCCTTCCTAATGGTGGAGACACCCTTGGACGGCGCGTGTATACATACACAATCGAGCGCGCACACGCGCAAAGATATGCCGACAGCGCGACGCCGTCTGTTTTTCTTGATCGGCGCAATCGCAGCGCCGTCCAGCGATCCTGCAGCAAACACGTTCTTCCCAGCTCCCTCTTGACGTCTGGTTATTAGAACGGCGACGGCGGCGGCGGATCGCAACCATTTAATGGTTATTATTTGACCACCTCCACCCCCCGAGTAGTCGGCGGGCGCGCGCTCCGCCAAGGTATTCCCCACAAGGCCAGCCAGTGGAGGTATACACACTGGGGGACAACTTTCTGTGGCAATGAATGGAACGCAGCCAAAGTGGGCGCGGTGCCACCGCTGTAGAATATAGTGCCACAAATGCACCCGTGTTTTCTGCGTGAAAACAGTAGTGCGTACGCTGCGTACGTGGCGGCGTTGCGTACGTAACGTAAGGACGCCACGTTCAGCGTAGTGCGCATGCGCAGACCACAACGCGCACGTATGGCGCTACGTACGCAGCCGCTACGCACGCACGCATGAGATGCGTGCGTGCGTACGTATGAGCTGATCGCGCCGCTCTCGAACAAGTTCGCGACAGCGCGAGACTTCGTTTTGCAACATGGCGGCATCGAAGGCAAGCACCGACCGGCTCTGTGGCTTAAAATATAGCCATAATCTGGCTATAACACTTGGATTGGCTCACATTGGCTGTCAACAACACGTGCTTCTATTTTGATCTACCAAATAGCACAACACGCTTAACGCTTGTTACGTACGCGGGTACTACGGCGTACTAAAAGCCGATTAGTGGCAAACGACGCCACGTAACGCAAGGCGCTTGCGTGATGCGTACGTAGCACCATTCCGCAGTACTAAAACTCTCTAATGAAAAAAAAAACAACATTATTTTCTACTGGATGCTGTGTGTAAACAGATGCTGCACGTATACCGAGCAGATGTTTATATTTGTTGTGGCTTTTTGAAGAATCGTTTCGCGATTTTTGCGCATTCTGAAAGCATCGCACGTTCTACGTGCACCTTCAGAGTCAAAATGGCGTCTTCGTCTTTAGGTAAGCCCTCGTCGCCCTCCAGCTCAGCGTTACTAGAATCTCCAGCTATTTCGACCGCTCACCGAAGGAGCTTGTGTCGAATTTCACTCACAAATAGCTGCGCAGCAAACGTATAAAATCGATGTACAGTGGCATTACATGAACAAGGCCGTCATTTGAAGCGCCAGCCGAACCGGACTACAAACCCTACATGAACCCTACTGGAAGATATCTGCAGTGGATCCACAGCTACCATAGTTATGCATAAAGAAAGCGGCATAATCCGAATAAAGAAGGGTGTAAGGCAGAGATACACAATTTTTCCAATGCTATTCACCACGTGTTTACAGGAGGCTTTCAGGGGCCTAGATCGAGAAAAGTTAGGGATAAGATTTAATGGAGAGTATCGTAGTAACCTGCGATTCGCTGATGACATTGTTTTGATGAGTAACTCAGGCGACGAATTGCAGCTCATGATTACTGAACTGGACACGGAAAACAGAGGAGAGCGTCTGAAGATTTATATGCACAAAACTATTGTGCAACAGTCTCGGCAGAAAACTAACTTTGCGATAGGTCGAGAGACGCTGGAAGTTGTAAAAGAACATGTCTACTTAGGACAAGTAGTAACCATGGGGACGAACCACGAGAGTGTGAAGTAACTTAGAGGAATAAGGATGCGGTAGATCACATTCGGCCAGCATTCTCAAATCATGAAGGGCAATCTGCCACTAACCCTCAAGAGGAAGGTATATAACAGCCGCATCTTGCTGGTACTTACCTACGGAGCAGAAAGTGACGCAGCGAGCGATGAAAAAAAAATGATAGGTGTAAGTGTAACCTTAAAGACAAGAAGTGAACAGAGTGGGTCAGGAAACAAACCGGGGTAAATGATTTGAAATCAAGCAAAACAAATTGACATGGGCCGAGCACGTAAGCACGTATGGGCAGGATAACCGCTGGTAATTAAGGGCAACTGGCTGTATTCCCAGAGAAGGCAAATGCACGAGGGGGAGGAGGCAGAAAGTTAGGTGGGCCGATGAGATCCAAAAAGTTCGCAGGTATAACGTGGCAGCTGAAATCACTAGATAGGGTTGATTGGCGGATCATGGCAGAGGTCTTTGCCCTGTAGTGAGCGTATATAGTCATGCTGCTGCTGTTGATGATGGTGATGATGACAACTGTACACCTTTTCGTGACTCATCTACATGCGTGAGTGATCCATGTCACGGGTGAATTACGGTAAAACCGAATGATCCCTCTGCTTGGCCCCCTCATCATCAATCGCTTCGTGGATATGCCGTCATTTTTTTTTACACGATCATTTCTTAGAGTGAATTCACGCACGTTATGTGTGACTGGTTGGTGATTGCTTTTTTGTTTGATGGCCTCCGGGGACAATCTGCGAGTGACTGAGCCACGTGACTCAGCTGACGGTGTCATGGTGGCGAGTGTGGAGACAGCCATCCTCCATGGAGACGGCTAACACTGCTGGCTCACGAATTACAGGTCGATCGCGTTTCCAAGAAGCCCGCGATTGGCCTCGTTGCGTCAGTTGCGGTTGTAAAACACGTGATTTTGCTCTCTGACCACGTCCGTCGGCGCCACAGCCGACTCAAGGCCACGCGTCACATGCTACGCGGACAAGGTTACACGGAGCCTGAGCTGATGTTTGCTTACTCTAGCACCGTAAACCAAACAGGAACTGGGCCGGAGGAGACTCCTTATGCGCGCTTTCCACTCGCCAGTGTCGAAAACGTCCCACCGGGGCTTGTCTGAGGGTGATCCTCGTTGCTAATCGATAAAGCCATCGATAAATCAGTCATTTTTATTCCAACATCAATACACCATATGAAAAATCTTACAACGAAAATACTTTACCGTGTTTTTTTTTGCTTTGTTACTTTTGAAGACTAATATGTCATAAATTGCAGATGGGTTTCTTGAAGGCTAGTTGGTACATGATACTGAGGGGAACAGCGCGAAAAACGGGACAGGAGAAAGACTGAAGACGCGACATCGCGCTTGTGCCGTGTCTTCAATGTTTCTCCGTCCAGTTTTATTGCGCTGTTTCCCTCAGTATCAATGTCATAAATATTGGGCGGAATACATAAACAGTATACACGGCCATTCTGCGTACACTCTATTGAAACGAGAACTTTAGAATTTAGAAATGTAGGACGTTGTATATGCATATATATTGTTTTTTTGTTGCTCTATACTAACAATCAAGTGGAAAGAGATATCCTGCAGCCGCCAAATAAAAAAAATGACAACTTTCATTCACTTTTTATTTGAATAAAAATAAAAAGCAGTCTTACGTGGATGCCATGGCATGAAAATGGAATGCCGTTAAAGCACTTCCGAACCACTTTTTCAAGTAATCGCTAAATGACCCCAGTAAGCTCCTAAGGAAAATCGGGTATTTGGGCAGTATTTCTACGGAGAGCTTGAGAAGGATGGAAAATAGGAGGAAAAGAACGGCAGAGGTTTAACCAGCATATAGGCAGCCGGTTTGCTACCCTGCGCATGGGAGGGGGATGGGGGAGATGAAAGATAGACAGCCGAGAGGGAAGAGAGATAAACACAGCACATTCAGCAGCACACGCGCGCACACTCAGTCATAGTCCAGTCTTGTCTTTCGCGGTGTGTGACATTGCTGTTACAGCCGCTTGTTCAAGTCCGTGTCACGTAGTAATTTCTACAGAGCTTTTGTCGCCTCCTGTTGCAATGTCTTCTCTCGGGCACTTGACAGAACGGTGTCCACGGACATTTAGCTGTTGTCGATGCGCGCAAGAACGGACGCCAGTGACTGTCTCTGGATGTCATACGACGGACAGTCGCACAGGATGTGGTGTCTCTTCGCAACGCCAGGCATCGCAGAGAGCGTTGAGAGCTTGGGGAGCACAGCTATAATAGTAATCAACCTCGTCTTCTTTCCTTGCGGTATCACCACGGCTCTTCGCTGGTTACGAAAGTCCATGCGCGTTAGTCAGCATGACACAGCATTCTTTATTGGAAATTGGCGACGAGCAGGGTTAACCTGAAGGGACACGTCAGCGAGCCAGGTGTAGATTACAGTATATATAGTATCGTAGAAATACCCCTCAAACACTCGATGTAGTGAGCACGCTCGAGAAAATCTGAACTTTGCGCATCGCGCTTCTACGCACTTCTTGCAGCGCACGACTGCAAGATTTGTCTGGCCCATTCAGAGCTGCAGTGTCTCATTTCGGCAAGAAGTGTTATCTCACCAAGAACGAGGAGTCGTGCATCACGAACCCTTCGACAAGGAATGTTCTGAAACAGCGTAATTTTAATTTGGAGTTATGATAAAGCTGACGTGCATGTCATGACATTCACGTCATGGCCTGTATTTATATTTGCCATACACATCTTTATCTCTCTCTCTGCCTTACACATACTCTTTATCTCTCTCTCGCTCTCTGCCATACACATAATTAAGTCATGTGATGCACAGTCTAGTACATGAAAGGCAACGAAAGGACCACTATGACATCGTAAGAACGCCGTGTTCTCTAGCGTAGCCAAGAAGCAATTTTTTTAAAATCTTCTTGAGCATAGACAATTTCTTTCCCGGAAGGGGAGGGGGTGTTGAAAAATCACAGCATATTCACGGAGTGAATGATGAGTTGAGCGAAGCTTCCGTCCGTCCATCCATCCATCCATCCGTCCGTCTGTCAGTTTGTTTATCGAAACATCTCTAACAATGCTAGCGCCATCTAGTGGACACTTGGCGTACAAGGGGTGGCTACGACAAACAACTTCAGCAGACGATGATGATGCTTTGTGGGGTTTAACGTCCCAAAACCACCATATGATTATGAGAGACGCCGTAGTGGAGGGCTCCGGAAATTTCGACCACCTGGGGTTCTTTAACCTGCACCCAAATCTGGGCACACGGGCCTACAACATTTCCACCTTCATCGGAAATGCAGCCGCCACAGCCGGGATTTGATCCCGCGACCTGCGGGTCAGCAGCCGAGTATTTTAGCGACTAGACCACCGTAGCGGGGCAACTTCAGCAGACAAGGCTACGCCTTAAGGAGCTTCACCCCTAAAAATTACACAATGGCCCACTAGAGGAACCACGAGCAGCATGCCAGGCAGCGCAGGGGTCGTCTTAAGTTGCGTTCATCACGGGAGCTTTGCCCGATGTCAGGGTGTAATTTCTACACCGTGCCCAATGTTAACGTGTCCTTGCAAGTGGAGCATACCATGAATTTACTGTAGTTTCTCTTGCTTCTCCCGAACTCTTGTTGGAGCACACCACGCTGGGTCATCGCCACGCCAAGCGGGAACACGCCAGTTCGTCAGGCGTTTGCAGAATCTTGTTCCCCGACGCTATCACGTGATTGGTGAGAGAGTGAAAGGGAGAGAGCACACAGCTTCTTGCAAAACCACTTACGCAGGCCCGAACGCGCTAGCGCGTGATCGCGTTCTGGCAGTACGTGGGCCGGCTCAGTTGCGCATGCGCAGTAAAGGTGGCCACGCACACTGGATTGAATTGCGCCATAAGCTTGATTTGATTGATTTGTGAGGTTTAACGTCCCAAAACCACTATATGATTATGAGAGACGCCATAGTGGAGGGCTCCGGAAATTTCGACCACCTGGGGTTCTTTAACGTGCGCCCAAATCTGAGCACACGGGCATACAACATTTCCGCCTCCATCGGAAATGTTGTAGGCCGGGATTTGATCCCGCGACCTGCGGGTCAGCAGCCGAGTACCTTAGCCACTAGACCACCGCGGCGGGGCTGCGCCATAAGCTGCTTTGCATTTAATGATCTTTTATGTATGTTCTAGCGCGCGCGCGCGCGCATAAGCTTGTATGCTGTAGAAAGATTGAAAAAATGATCCAGTCCTTGACCACATTTAAACTGCGCGACAACGAGCACTGTGGTTTGTCACTGGTGCTGTTACAAAAAATATCAGATACGTCAAGAACGAGTATAGTCACAGCGATTTGTCGCACGCTTTGCACACTTACTATATTTCGTACTGGCGAGCGCGCTGCAAACACAGCAAGTGACGACAAAAGGAAGTTACGTCGGCGCCCGTCACGACGTTCAGCGGGCGACATGAAACGTGATACCACTCTCTCCCGCTGTGATTCTTGCGCACCAGCGACTGTGTAACGTTAGCAAACTACTTAACGCGGCGTCGGCATGTGGCGGCACCACACGGCCAGAAGCGCGTCTGTTCCGAAACACCGCGCTTGACTTATGTCGGATAGCCAAAAGCGTTTATAGTCAGAAGGTTATTTCTGCCACGTAACAACAATCGTCGTCTACTTCGCGTACTTTCTGCGCGTTATAACCACGGTTCCGGTAGTTCGCAGTCACTAACGGCGCGCGTTTTCAGTGTGACGTGGCATTCTTGACAGAAACGTGGCCGGCGCCAGGTTTTCAAGAAAGAAAACGCGAGCAAGTCAGCTGACCATTACTATTGCATGGCAGAACTACTCCCCAAATACGCCATTATATATTAGAGCGTACGTTGAGGTCACCGACTAGTATAAAGAGTTTGATCTTGTAGGTGTTGTATATGGTTCCATCCTAATTATAATTCACGTTCGTCTATTGTAAACCTTTTTTTCTATTCATATACACTCATCATAATCATTATTGCCACCGGTAGCCACACTACACCCACTGCCGGACAAATACCTATCTCATGTTCCATCAGTCAACTCGGTCCTCTGCTTGCTGTTGCCACTTTATACCCGCAAGCTTCCTAATCTCATCCGCCCATCTAACTTTCTATCTCCCCTTCACCCGCTTGCCTTCTCTTGGTACCCAGTCTGTGATCCTTAATGACCAGCGGCTACCTTTCCTTAGCGCTACAAGCCATACCCATGGCCATTTGCTGTTCTTGATATCTACTACGACGTTCGTAACACCCGTTTGTTTCCTGATACAGGCTGCTCTCTTCTTGAACCTTACGGTGACACCTATCGCTGTCTTTTCCATTGCTCACTGCGCTGCTATTTTGCTTGCTGCGTCGTCCTCAATTTAAGTTGAACCCTCTTTATAATTCGCCAAGTTTCTGCTCCGTAGGTAAGTACCAATAAGATGTAGCTGTTGTGTACCTTCCTTTTGAAGGATAATGGCACTCCACCATTTATGATTTGAGAATGCTTGCCGAATGTGCTCCACCCCATTCTTATTCTTCTGGTTACTTCAATCTCGTGCTTCGGCCCCGCGGCTACTACCTGTCCTAAGTAAACGTACTCTTTCACAACTTCAAGTGCATTGCTACCTATCTCGAAGCGCTATTGTCTTCCAAGGTTGTTGTTAATTTCGTTTTTTTCTCGCAGATTAATTTTAGAACCTACATTTCTGCTCTCCTGGTCTAATTCAGTAATCATGAATTGCAATTCATTTTACGAGTTACTAAACAATGCAATGTCATCGGCGAAGCGCAGGTTACAATGGTACTCTCCATTAACTCGTATCCCTAACTCTTTCCATCCTGGGCCTCTGAAAACCTGCTGTAAGCACGCAGTAAATAGCATTGGGGATATCGTATCCACTTGTCTTACAGTCTTCTTTATTTCTATATTGTCGTTTTTTTTTTGTGGGGCACTATAGACAGCTGGTACCTCTACTGAACAAAGGTGCTACTCAGCCCTAACGTGCTTAGCCCCTTAGGGCCGAGGCTTAACGAGAAATGCGGGCGTCAGGTGTCCACATTGAGTTCGATGCTAGAAATAAAGGGTTCGTGATTTATTGTTGCGCTGCGAATGACGAGACAAACACGAGACAAGGGACAGCAGGACAGCGGTACGCACTATAAAGGGCGCGAAGAAAACCTGAAGAAAGTTGGCAATGCTTATCTGTGTAATCATTACCACATTCGTGAGCCCATATACGAAAGAGTACCGATTGATTGATTGATTGATTGATATGTAGGGTTTAACGTCCCAAAACCACCATAAGATTATGAGAGACGCCGTAGTGGAGGGCTCCGGAAATTTCGACCACCTGGGGTTCTTTAACGTGCGCCCATATCTGAGCTCACGGGCCTACAGCATTTCCGCCTCCATCGGAAATGCAGCCGCTGCAGCCGGGATTCGATCCCGTGACCTGTGGGTCAGCAGCCGAGTACGTTAGTTCCTAGACCACCGCGGCGGGGCAAGAATACCTAATGATTAGCTAGAGAAAGCATGGAGGTTTTTTAACAATAAATATCAGACACACAGTGTGTAATACGACGTGGAACTCTTTGACTCTATTATAATTCAAATCTTTGTGGCCATATATGTGAAGAACTTCTGGTCTCCCATATGGTATGTGAATAGTTAAACATTTGTACTGTACACAATAAGCGGTTCATGAACATTGTGCTTAGTCTTATGTGTGTTCATTACTGCACGTATAAACACTGTCTCCTATTGTTTGCATAGGGTAGCCAAGCGGATGTCTTTCTGGTCAATTTCCCTGCCTTTCTCCCTTTTGTTGCTTCCTCCTTCTCCTCCACGATGAAATAAGTTTATTCTAAACACAATTGGCGATGTTTTGGTGGCACGGGAGGTGTGCATTCGATTTACTATACCATCCTGTAAAGCCCCTAGAACGGTACTCCGCAAGCAGTACGGCAGCTTGCGGCTGGTTTCAGTTTTGCCGGCTCGCATCGTTAACGTGTTTAGCAAATTACGAACGTGAGCTTTGTGAATAGGAGAAACATTCCGATGGTCCAGCGTACATTTTAGTGTCATATTGTGCGTGAATTTTTCTTGGTGAACTGAACAGTGCGTTAGCTGCCGCACACTGACCCCGCTACGACATGGACGTCATTTTTACTTTGTAAAACGGGCGTGCTGGAAAGGCGCTCCTATCTAAGAGATTAAAAGTATATGTAGGCAAGATTGCGAAGGGAATTTTACTCACGACTTCCTACAACTGCTTGAGTATCAGAATAGCCTTCATTTCGGCAAAGCAAATGAGAAAATTATCAATAAACTTGCATACTATATACTTTTTGACGCGGTAGGAGGCCTGCGCTTCGGTTTTAGCTTTCACAGCATTGTCAAGCAAGGTTTTCGCTGAGTATAGCGTGCAACAAAATTCCACATGTTTACCACCGTGGTTGGTTGCGGACAACTCTTAACAGTCCCCCCCCCCCCCCCCCCCCCCCCCCCCAAAAAAAAAGACTCCGTAAAGCTCGACAGTATATATATTGGAAGTTGCAGACTTTATTCTTCACGCCATAATCCTGCGTCATGGGGCTCTTCGTGTACTAAAATCACTACATCCCTTGATGGCGAAATTCCGCTACACACTGAGTGGTAATGCATTGAAATATACAATCTGGCATGCACGTCTTGAAACACAACGGACCACGGGATGAGAGACACGCAATAATTAAACATCCTTGCGGAGAAAGAGTGGTCGAGGAGACGAAAAGGCGCGTTGTATCATGTCGACTGCATTGTCGAACATTGCGTCATCGCATGACACCGTCTCTACGTTATAGGCGGACCAGTCAGTGAGTAACAACGAGTGACGTACGGGAAGCTTCAGGGTAGATTGGGAGAGGTGGGGTAGAGAATGCAGTTGAATTCAACATCGAAGTGAGTTGCTGTTCTGTGAGAGAGAGAAAAAACAGAGCGAATTTATTGGAAGACAGAGAGGTCGGCCTGAGAGTATGTGCTCTCCCTCGCCTGCTACTGTACACAGGGTAAAAGGGAAAAGGAAGGTAGTAAAGGTGATGGGAAAGGAAAGAGGTGGTGCTTGTGTACAATAACCACGCAACGCACTGATTTTCTGGAAAGATTGCGGTCCAGTACTCTTCAGAAAGCTTATAAAGTCCACTTGTAGCAGTGGTTGATGCTGTCTGGTCAGGCATTGCAAGAAATCGGTCAAGCATACACCTTTATTTATTTAATTCAGAGGTACAGCGAGCTTCTCGTATGAGGGCTTAGGCAGGGTGGGCAATATACATAAAAAGAAATAGAAGTGCTAAACAATATCGCGCAAGGGAACCAATACGTCAGGCAGAAGCGTCGGCACTCGTACAGTTCATAAGTTTTCCACATACACGCACGTAAAAGAAAGAACTAAAGAGCTTACAACAAAAAAATGACAACAAACGTAGCCAGGGGGGTGAAACTTCGCGGTTTTTCTGTCCCGTGACCGCAGCGATCCGAACGTTTGGGGGCTGTACTACCTAAATGAACGTTTTTGTTCTATTTTATAGTTATTACTAGGTTACTCATTAACTCCGGAGTTTTTACTACACATGTGAACCTAAAGGTTGCAGTTCGAGATTGCGAAAATAAGAGCGCCACCCGAAGTGGAAAACGGGAACTGCGCAGTCGTCCTATCTCTCACGGCGAAAAAGGGGCGTTTCTTTTCGCGCGCCCATGTATGCTACAGCCTGCGGTGTCCCAAAGGCCGCTTTTACCGCTGTAAAGTTTGTTTTAGCGAAACCCATGCAAGATTCAGCCAAACAGACGCATCCATGGATTCTCGCCGTCATCACAAATCGTGCTGCGCTGAGTGGTGTCAGAATTCTTCACGACACACCGGCATAAATTTTTTTCGGATCCCGGCGGACGAAAGGTACGATCTGCATGCTGCTCGTTTTGTCTTTCTACGCTTGCACGGCATATCAGGATGCGGTTGCTGCAGTAGCTGTGTAATTTAATTGAGCTACACGTACATGATTTATTCATTACATTCTGATTGTCTGCTTTTCAGCTTCAATTATACATGACATGCACAGCAGAGCATCTGGAAATTATTCCAGCGAATACATTTGCTACGCACGATTGTTTATACTTGCGTTTTCATTTTAATGAGTTTCGATCGTGCATTGCATTTCGATGTTGCACTTTGGCTCAAGGCAATGCAAGGCATGTCACAAATGTATTTGTAGCAGCATATACAGTGACTAATAGAACAGTGTAAGCTTATCCGCACTCTTTTTATTACCTTTTGATTGCCTGCGTTCAGTCTGTTCTCGCTGCATGCGTTATTATTATTCTTGAATATTATCAGCCTATTTATGTCCATAGCTAGAGGAAGGCGATTCCCATAATCTTTTGGCTATAAGGGAGGGTCCATATACGTTCATAGCATGTGTTGTTAGTACTATGTTAATTAAGTACTGAGTACATAAATTATTACACTTGCGAGTTTAGACGGATGTTATTACATTATTGCGTTTCAATTGTGTGTTTTCATTTTGGCCTCACGTAAATCCACGGCATATTGCAGAGGAATTTAGCAATAAATTTATAAAGTAATAATGTATAATGTATACTTCAATTTCATGTTTTCAGTTTCAGCCTTAAGTACAATTACGATATATTGACAAGAATGAAATTGCAGCTAAAAGCCCATAAATAATTGGACAATGTAAACTTACGTGTTCTACTAATTTATTACCGGTTTTAATAAGGTTTTTATGAAAGATTTGCAGCAGGGCGCGAGAAATACCCGAGGAATACGCAGTGCGCGAGGGTATATATGTACGAATAGTTGTTTAGAGATTTTGGTTTGGGATGATTGCTATTGTCTGCAAAAATATATTTTGAATTAGGAGGAAAGCTGGGGTCGTTGCCACCAAACATTACTATCGCGCAAGTAGAAGCATGTATCCGCGTCTCTTAATAATAAAGACAGATTTTATTTTAAAGTTTGCTTCTAGGATTGCTATCACAAGTCATCTCGGTTACAAAAATTCAATTAAAAAAGGAAGATGAGAAATGTATCAAATAACGCTTACTTCAAATAAAGATGCCAGTTTTCACTCAAAGCTATCCATCTACGCCTGAAAACAGAAATAAATCCATTCTAACCCAAATACTACACACGTACACATTGATTTTCCAGATCTCGCGCTTGGCTTCAGTATGCGACACGGCAGGACCTGGCTCATTTACCACCTCGTCAGAGCTACAGCAGCTACCGCCTGTGCTCTGCCCATTTCACCAGCAGAGACTACGCAGACCCTGGACAGACAAGGCTGCTAAGATGTGCTGTGCCAACAGTTTCCATCTTTGGCGATAAGCAGACACACGTCGAAAGTCCAGGTGTGAATACTGTAAAGTGATCATACAACAGCACAAACTTTCATGCCTCTACATCTATTTACAGAAATGCTTTAATACTCAATATGTGTACCTGTCCGAGTTATCATGACTCAGTATTTTTAAGATTCTCGCGCAGATTACACCAACAATACCAACGCATGGTGTACACAGCATCCATGGATTCGCCGGCATGATTTTGCTGGTAGATATAACTAGCTAAGTAAAAAATTTGCCGGCTTCACAATCGTTAAATTTAGAGCAAACGTCTCACTCAGAACGCTCTACATGTAACCTCCTCGATTCTGATTCAGTTGTCTCTGCTATTTTACCCGTGGCGTAGCGTTTTACAGGAAAAGGTGAAAATGACCTCATAACTTGAGAGAGTACTCCATGTGGCGCGTTATCAGCTATTTCGCACATGGCGAGTGAGTAGCGGCCAACTTGGGGTCGCTGTTAAAACAATTGCGCGATAGCTCTGACAGTGGGAGCAACAGAACTGGCCTTTTAGAAATATATATATATATTCTTCGACACCCTAGTTCAAAGTCGCTTTTAAAATTAAGAATCCAAAAGGTACTTTATGTTTATTAGCTTTATTATTACAAAATTACTTTTATTTTCAATGGGCCAAATAAGTGTAATTGGCAAGAATTCGGTTACGCGCTAGGTCATCACGGGCACCACGATGTTAACCTGTTCTAGGCACGTCGCATTAAGATTTTTAAAATATTGGTTTAGGATAGTTGGGACACCCATATATTTAGTGAGTGACACGTAGCGTTCTCTTTTTGTGTGTTTGCACTTTTTTTATTACTCGTACTGAGACATAATACGCGAGGAGACCAATTAATAGTGAGAAAACGCCCTGAGTGATTGTAATTGCAAATATTTAATGTGACGCCTTATACCAGCTGTATGTATGTCACGCAAAAATCTGTGCTCCGCCAATTTCTCTTCACAGGCTCTCCTCGGCCCGCCAATACCACTGCAATGCCCGCTCACAGCGCCGATGAAGAAGTTCAACAGACTGAGCCCTCATGTACGCAAATCGTATTGCTCTCTAAGCTCTTTAAAACTATTCCAGATAAATTAATGCCCTGCAGCTATCGTTTAAATGTCACGTACCATTTAACAGATCCCAAAGTGCACTACGGTGTCAGCTGGGCGAGCTAGTTCATTGCTAGGGGACGAGAACCAGAGCGATGTATACCGAAAGGCAGGACGAGACGAGTGCTTGTCCGATCCCTTTCTTGCTTGTTTGTTGCCTCCTAAGAGGGATTAGTGCCCCGCCGCGGTGGTCTAGTAGTTATGGCGCTCGACTGCTGAACCGCAGGTCGCGGGATCGAATCCCGGCCGCAGCGGCTGCATTTTCGATGGAGGCTAAAATGTTTGAGGCCCGTGTGCTTATATTTAGGTGCACGTTAAAGAACCCCAGGTGGTCGAAATTTCCGGAGCCCTCCACTACGGCGTCCCTCATAATCATATCGTGGTTTTGGAACGTTAAACCCCAGATATTATTATTATTATTATAAGAGGGATTAGTGTTTTTTCAAGAAGACTATGAATTCGTTGTTTTTTCCTAAACATACCATTTTAAACGTATAACCAATAATGTTTGTTAACAAGGAGTATGCTAATGATTAGGAAAAATTAGTTGACGCTTCATGTTGCCCACGATGCTTATACATGCCATTAGTAGGCTCAATGCCCAGCAGTGTGCTTATCAGAGGCCTGTTCCCAATGCTCCAAGTTTGAATAAGTGAAGGATCGAGAACTAAATATGACCAACTGATTACTCATGGAAGTAATCACTTAAATTCTAAAAGCCGCTAGAACTTTTACTAGGTTTAAAGATCATGGTCAGCTTTCACAAAAACACAGTATAAATGAGCTTTTTTCCTAAATCTTTCAGGTTTCAATCCAGCCGATCGACAACACAAGCCTTCTAGGTGCTCGCCCCGGACAGCCAGAAAAATGAAGAACCTGGAGAAGATAAATTCAAGGCTTTGGAAGGCACTGTCAAGAATTGGCAAGAGAAAGGTTTAAAAAGCTTTCCCAGTCCGAGGCGTTGAATGCTATCAGGCCCTATGTCCGCAAGACATTCTTTAGATTGCTTGAGACTCAAGTTAAAATTAATGGCGTGAAACGTAGAGGACGGAGGTGGTCGCCTGAGCACCGCCAGTTCGCTTTAAACTTATACTTTCATGGTCCGAAAGCGTACAGACATCTGTCAAGACTGCTTGACATGCCAACTGTGAGGTCGCTAAAGCAGTGGTTATGAAATATTCCGATGACTCCCGGAGTTATTCCAACCGCTATTGAAGCCCTCGAAGAAGCTACCCGAAATTGCATTTAACAGATCGTGCGTGCACATTAATATTTTAATAAATGTCCTAGAAGGAACATCTGCAGTATGATGCAAAGCATGACATTGTGATGGGATTCTCCGATGACGGTAGGCAAAGAACACCAGCCGTGGCAAATTCAGCGCTCCTGATACTTGTGGCAGGCATTTCGAAAACGTGGATTCAGCCTGTTGCTTACACAGTATCAAGGACCAAAACACACGCAGATACTCTTCATCATCTGATCATAACAATAATCAAGCAGCTGCAGGGAGCCCGGTTGTTTGTGAAGGCGCTCATCTGCGACCAGGGGGGAAGCAACATCACTTTGGCAAGTAAGCTAGGTGTGACGCCTGAAGAGCCGTTTTTTGTGCTTGAAGGCCGCAAGATTTATTTCCTATATGACACACCACACTTACTTAAATGCACAAGGAATAATCTCCGCGCACCTCACAAGCTCCATATCGGGCAAGAAATTGTGGATTGGTCTTTCATTACGCAACTATACGAAAGCTCGCATCCTCTCAAACTCAAATTGGCGAAGAAACTAACCGACAACCACATTTACCGGAAGCCTTTCAATAACATGAAATTTAAATATGCCAGCCAGGTGATGAGCGAATCGGTCTCAGTGGCCATTGATGTATTCATTGCTCTTGGCGTGTTGCCGGCATCCGCCAAACCAACAGCTGATTTTCTCGAGAAGATAGATAAGTTATTCGACTGTCTGAATAGCTCTTCTGTAAAAAAAAGCCAGTGACAAGTTACGTTATGCAATTTCGGAAGGGTCCGAACACCTAGCCTTTTTGCGGGAGTGCCTGTCGTGGGTTGAAAGGTGGAAATTTGACGGGCCTCGGCAACCACACACAGTTGAGGCATGGAAGGTCACCTTAAAGGCTATCCTTCTCCTCTGGGACGACCTCTTCCAAAATTTTGATTTTCGTGTTCTCTTGACTCGCTGGCTACAGCAGGACCCCCTGGAAAACCTTTTCGGGCTTCTTAGGCTAAAGCATGGCTGCAATGACAACCCAAATGTGCTTCAGTTCACAACAGGTCTGAAACACATTTCTGTTGGCAAACTGGTTGCCCTTTTTTCAGAAGGAAACTGTGAACAGGATCGCAGCACTGTGTTGTCACAAATGTCAGAGCCACCTCATTCGCTTCCTACTACTTGTGATGCAGCACCAACAGTCGATATGCTTCCTGATGAGGAACAGCCCGTTAGCCATGATATAGTAGAGGACAACGTTCTCTACTATGTTGGGGGATATCTCGTACGGCAATTTTTGTTTCACAGGCCTCCACACTGTGTGTGCAACACCCTTTTGAAGAAAGGCGACCACCAGCTTTGTGCATCACACCAGTATTTTGCTATGTTTAAGGCAAGCAACATCTCCTCAGATTTATTTGGCAATGTAACAATGCCTTCTGACGATTGCTTTCAGGATATTAAGGTCATGGAAGCTTGCTTTTTGGAATATATCGGTGTTGTGGCGCACCTGCCTAATGTGAGTGGAGTTTTGGCAGGCATTTTGCACAGTTGTATGGGAAGGCAAAAATTCTGCTCTGAAGAATGCAAGAAAGCCTTTGTGCACCTCTTTGCAAGGATTCGCCTGTTGTGGCATATTCGCTTCGTGAACATCTCCTTGGCTAATCAGCGCACCAGAAAATCTACTGCAGCACAAAAAATGCGGAAGTTTTTTGTAACTTTTAGGATTCTGTTTGCATATTTGAGGTCTTGAAAAACTGAGCGCTCAGAAAACACGGACGACAAAAAGACACACATATGCGCAAAAGTAGGCGCTACTTCCATATTTTTGAGTCACCGCTACTTCTATAGCTGAGGTCACCATTTTCTGCCTCTGAAGCGGACATGTGTGTGTACTATTTATCTGCTTGTATTTTGTTTTTGTGTTTTTCATTAAGCAATATAGGTATGTTACGCTGAAGAAAGCATAAACCCTTCGTGTTATTTTATGAGAACACTCTATAGTGGCTTCAGTATTTTGTAAATTTTTGCTTCAGCTTTTATAAAGAAACCTGATGCTGAATAAAAAATGTAGCATTGTCTAACTCCGGTACCTTATGGTTTTGTATCATTTCCTCTTGCATCCTAAGTGTGCGGTGTGCCGTATTATCTTGTCCCACTCATGGGATGATTTTATATCGGGATACGTGCTGTGAACTTGTGTATAGTTATTACTGTTTTTCTTTTGTCTTTGTATATACATATGTGTGGCAATGTGCACTGGATTGATACTAGGTTATTAGCATGCTGGCATGTGCGGTCCACTTTTGTATGCGACCAAAAAAGTAAAACATTCAAGTTGTATTTGTACTGCATAAACCGTACGTTTAGGCAATAAAACTTTCAAACAAACTCTGCTCTTTATTTTGTCTAATTTATGTGTATACGTAAACAAAAACGTCTTACTTAGAATAAGTAGTGCACAAATAGGTGGATGGGCAGACTATCAATCAGAACGCAATGATGGCCGTTTTCATCATGTGGCGGGTTGCGCAACAGGAAGAAGGTCGCGTGCTCGCCATCTGAGTACCTTCCACTCGCTCAATTTGGCTTGCTGGTGCATCCCAATTGAATTTGGCGCTGAATCCCCCCCTCGCCACTCGGATCCTCAGTCCTCATCAAGATGGCGTCCCCCAGTGCATGTCTGCAATGCGCCGCCATGTTTTCGTACCGCCCCCAAACACCAGGCGTTCGTCCGGCGCTGCGAGCGAATATCGCGTTCCATGGAGGGTATAGGAAGTTTCACTCCCCTGACGTAGCTGTTAACTCCATAACATCTGTAATGCAAACACCGCACGAAGGGGGCAAGTGCAGCGAGATGTACTCATGTTGATGACACGCGTAAACGTAATGTTCACCATGAAAATATTTTAGGTCTATGAAACAGTACCGGAGAGTGCAACATCAAGTGACGCCTGTTGCGCGTGCACTGTGTTATGCATACGGGGCGGAATAGGGGGGCGGGAGGGGAGTGCAGGACGAAGCCTAAGCGAACGATTTACGTCCGTGGGTCACTGTTGTTTCAGTACCATTTCACTGTAGACTCTTCAGGGTTGGCTAAAGGGACATAAAGCTTCTAATGTTAATGCGTACATGTCGTTGTGACAGTAGTTTTTGCGTCATTTAAATTTTTTATGTGTGAATACACTTTATAAGCGACCCCAAACCATCCACCGCCGTCGGCGGCGTCCGCAGTCTTCTCTCTATCTTCAAAAGAAAGAGGACTTGGCGGGCCGCAGCGCGACGCTCTACCGAATAAACCACGGACGCGACGCTGATATCGGTGTCAGTAACGCACCTTATACCCCCTCCCCCTTCGCTCGCTCCTCCCCTCTCCTCGCTCGCTGCAGCTGCGCGCGCACCCCTCTCTCTCGCGCGCCCGCCTTCTCTCTCAGTCTCCCGTCGAGAGCGGGTCGTGAGGGGAGTAAAGTTAAAATCCGTTGGCATTCGCCAGTGAGTTAACGTGAACTCCCCCGTGTGATCAAATTGCGATTCCCAGGAACCATTATACCATAAAGGCACCATAGTGTGATTAATAAATATAATAGTGCGAATTAATAAATACCCCTCATAGCATCACCCCGTGTATTCGCACTTAACCATGTTCACCCTCGGGGAAATGCTTGGGAGTTTTTTTCTTTCAATAGTACTCAGAAAAAAATTGCGATATTTCTGTGCACAAGCTCTGAACGGCTTCCTTATTATTCTCGTTTGCTGGCCACAATGCACCTTTATAAAAAAAGCAAATAAAACACTCGCCTTCAATACAGCCAAGAAAAAAAATGGCAGCATATCCACGGAGTGAATGATGGAGAGTGGGGCGAAGCATCTGTCCATCCATACGTTCTTGCTTCCGTCCGTCCATGCGTCCGTCTCTGTGACCGTACATGCGTCCATTCGCCCGTCCGTGCGTGCGTCTGTTCGTGCGTCCGCACGTCCATCTGTGCGTCCGTCCCTGCGTTCGTTCATGCACCCGCCCCTGCATCCGTCCATGCGTCCATCCATGCGTCTATCTGTGTGTCCGTTTGTCCATCTATTCAACACTCCAAGTACCACCATCTCGCATCTTTTCATCATATATTCCTCATATAGAAGCACCACCATCTAGCGGACATTCCAAGGACTAAACGAGAGGTGGCACACGCACACTTTCTTACGGCTTGCGCTTCGTGTCTACTTCCCACCTTTAACCACCTCGAGTTCATGGTATATACTAGTTCACTGTATTCATGGTACTGCGGCCCAACGCTCGCTAAACCTTTCTAAAACCAAGGAGGTTATGCCCAGCGAGTATAACGTTGCAACCCTTTCTTGCCAGATAGTGCTCAATGTACATGCCAATGGCTGCTAAGGGGGAATGAGAGACAGGATAATTCGGATCTTAGTTAATGCGCACGCTGGGAAACTTTTATTGTTCAACAATGCACAGAAGAAATCTTCCTCCGGCACCACCTTGTAGGTCAAAATGTAAGACTGGTTACACACTACTACTACTACTACTACTACTACTACTACTACTACTACTACTACTGCTACTACTACTACGACTACGAGGGACGAACGGGTGCCGCTACAAGGAGCTTGGCCCCTAAAAATAACGCTTGTTTAACGACAGAGCGCAAATTCGGTATATAGGATATATAAGGCATACAAAGCTCAAGGCAGGCGCCATAGAAGAGCCCAAAACACAAGCGGCACGCACAGCTTAGGACAGGGCTATATAGGAGAGCATACACATTCCACCACAAGCATACACTGGTCAAGCACTATGGTAGAGAACACACAGCTAAGGAGAGATGCCATCTATCGATAAACATACACATCACAGTTATACACAGGGTAAGCACCATAGAAGAGCATGCACAGCTTAGTACACGTGCTACATACACATCACAGGACGAGAATACACAGTACACGCGCTACCGAAGATAACACACACATTAGGAGAGGCGCTATCTATAGAAGAGCACATACATTACAGGGCAAACACTGTAAAAGATAACACAAACCTTAGGACAGGCCACGGGACAGGCGCTATCAATAGAAGAGCATACACATCAAGGTGCGAGTATATACACAGGACAAACGCTATAGAAGGGTATGGAAAGCTAAGGACAGGAGCTATATACACATCACAGGTCGAGAACAAGGAGGTTGCTGAGAACACAGGACAAGCACTGTAGAAGAGAAGACACTGCTTAGGACAAGTGATATCTACAGAAAAGCATACACATCACATGGCGATCATATATACACAGGACAAACGCTATAGAAGAGCATGCAAAGCTTAGGACAGGAGCTATCTAGGATAAATATGACAAGGAGAGCATACATACACAGGATAAGTGCCATTGGAGAGCCTGCACAGAACAAGTGCGGCTCTTTTATGTCATGTGCAGATTTTGCTCTCTTCAGATGAGCATTGTGGATTAAAGACCCGCATGGAAAATTCTCTGGACAACATTTGTCTTACGTCACGAAAGGACGACAATGGTGCGTAAAAAGAAAAAAAAAAGAAAAAGATTGTTATCCTACTAATCCCTGTTGCCTAATCTTAGATTAGCAAGGAGGCGCTTCCTACAAATCGAAGCATCCTCCCTTACTGCATTATGAGTTTTTTCTTCTTTCCTTTGGCGCCGAATAACGGCACTTCGACACCAGCGCCACTTGCATCCCGGTGGATCGATTGAGAACGAGGAAAAACAAAATGAAGTGCGTCGACTTGCTCGGTGAGGGGAAAGGGAGTAGAGACCATTTCCTGGAAGAGCCGCCAGACGAAATCACGCCACTTTTTTTTAACCGGGCCGGCGGCCGCCTACCCTCCCTGCCCGCGTTGATGCAGACGACGCGTACGAACGACGACCTCTATTCGTTGAAGGCGTGGGTCCGCGCAAGTGAAAAACCCGTTCGAGTGAAACGCCGTTGAAATAGACGTCGCTTAAACTTAAACAGCGCGTCACTTCGGTTTCGCCTTTGCATGATAGGCGCGCCAGCCCGGTCGCACCGAAGCCTGCCAGAAAAAAACGTGTCTGCGACGCACTTCCAAAACACGCCACGGTGGCACATGTACTGCACATACGTGGCCAGGGCTGTATGTACGCGCCGACAGGGGTGGGAACTACTTTGCGGTTGCGGAAGAACGCGGACGTTATAAGGCGGGGCCGTAACCTTCAGCTATGGTGGCTAGACTTCAGCTGTCAGCTGCTCAACACGCCTGCCATAGCTACATCAGTGATGGTCGGTGCAGCGTCTATCGTGTGTTTGTCGAAAACGCGACGTCTGCTGTTCTCAAACCGCGCAAACACGGAAGAATGCGCATTCACAAACACATAAACGCTGGCTCGCTTTTGCCGACAACCGAGCGCTATAGCCAATCATAAACAGCTGGCAGGAGATCGAACGACTCGGCGAAAATCGATCCCCGATTAGGACGACCGGGGTCCCCAGAATCCGCGTCGCCTGCTACGGGTATTTACTCAGAGAGATTACTCCAAGCCGACGGCAGGGCAGCGCCGGGCTCTCTGCTCGGTGGGCGTGGCTGCGGAGGTTGATCAACTGGACTGACTGACTGGAAGGCCGGGGGCTTTTCCACTCCGAGTGCCTTGCGCACTCAAGCGTTGTAACGGTCGATGCTGTTTTCGATCTTCAAGACGTGCCGCCGCTTGACGCCGTGATGACGCGAACAGTGGCAGTAACGCCGACCCTGTGTCACTCACCGTTGACGCGGGCGAGCACTTGTACGGTGCAGCGGACGTTGAGTTCGAGCACTGAAAGGATAACGATGCAGTTCTATTTGCTCACTTCGATGACGTCAAGCACTTTTACCATTTCACACATATTTCAGATAACACCTGAAATAAGTGAAGGTGCCGGTTGCCTTTACAAAGTTGCAAATTTCGTGTATGTGTGACTGTAGTTGGAGATCTACCATGTACTTCCGTACTCTAAGTTGACCCATTGTATACTAGTATGGGGAATAACAGAAGTTATTAACAGGTACGCCATGTTTGTAAGCAGTGGTAGGCGGCGTCAACATAGTGAGGAGCTTGTTGTGACGTCGCGGGAGGCTGACCGCGACGCGTTGTGCTTGGAGGCAGCAATGCAGCTGCTGTTCCAATTGTCACGTGATCGTAGAGGGTAATTGCGAGTTTTGGGCTGGGCGGAGCCTGCGCGCCACGACGTCGCTACAAGCGGTATCAGTATGTCGGCGGCTCCTACCACTGTGTACAAACAGGAGACTTGAGGTGCGTTCATTGTTACCACGGCAGGCCAAAGGAATTTCCAGCTATGCGTTTGTTTCACAGTTATAATTCACTCAAGGCGAATCAGGTCTACATTTTTCGCTCACTGCACCATATTAAAGTTAATAAATTGCGCACCGAAAGCAATCCTATAACTAATAACACGCGCAATTTTCGGAAACAAGTACAAGTACCTAAAATCAGAACTATGGCAATCAGAAATTGAATATTCGAGTAGTTGCGATTGTTCGAAATTTTAAGAAGCTTTTATATTGGTTTCGCATTGGAATTAGCTAAAAAAAGAAACTAAGCAGTATTTAATATATTCCAGTCTATGTTCTGTGATATACTCCTTCGGATGTGGAGCATGATGGACTGTCTAAAAACATGTCAATTTCACGCGACATATAGTTCTAATTGGCACTTAATATTACATCCCAAGAAATAAAATAATGGAATACCCTATATCGTGTAGCTTTCAGCAACTACAGAGCCAATCAACGTGTATATAAATATGAAATTATTTTGTAATCTGTCAGATTCTTTTTTTTTTTTGCATACAACGAATAAAATGTTAGGCTTAAAAATTACGCCCATGCAGTTTGTTTTTTGTTGCTGTATTCGCTTCAAGCAAAGAAAAACGGAGTACTTTTTGCGTTGGTCCTGGAGCGCGGCACGTCGAACGATCGTCAAAAATGGCAGTGTTTCCCAGAAAGGTGATGCTCTGCAGCAATACGCCACACAATTAAGTTAAATGACCGACAGTTGTTCACTCGGGAAGCCCGTACAAAAGTGCACACTGCGTTTCAAACCATTTGAAGGAACACGTGGTGCACGACACATCTCCGTAGCTGATGTCTGTACAACTGCTCACCCCACCGACAAAGGGTATAACCTTGTTTTAATTGCAGTTTGTTAGTAATATACCTCACGCAGTAGGTGCAAGTGTAATTGACGTTTGTTGGTTTACTTATATGTTATCTGACGCAAACAGCGCGAACCAGAATACAGACCTCCATCGAGCATGATGCTCGATGGAGGTCTACATTTTGGCTTGCCTTCTGTGTATAGCAAAAAAAAAATAAAAAATCCACGATGTGAGTGACCATGAGTAAAGCAGTAGGATCATTCGTTGTTACGCGTAAATCGCCCGTGACATTGACCACATGTAAATGAGTGCCAAGCGGCGTACAGTTATATACAATCTCTATTGGCCACAACTGGTACTTTCCCAGTTTTTTGCGCACAAGCTGAAATAAAGACTTGATCGATCGATTGATTGGTTTTTCCTTCATTATTACTGCTTTATATGGTATAAGATCTAGCCTGAACTTGGCAATAACGAGGTTCGGGCCCGATCCCCTGGTGGCAGGTTTATTTGCGGTCATAGGAATTGTATCGTAGAGAATGTCGAGACTTAATATACTGCGCAAGCCAGTCGTTGTCCAAAAGTGCCGGGTCATCGAGACTCCTTATGGCATTTTGGACAACAGGGCCTGGTCAAGTGTGAGGCCCACGGGAAGGCCTTGTGCTCTTCCGAGGTAGAGTACCTATAGAACTATAAATCGTTGGCCACTTTTTCTGAACACATCAACGTCATGGTGTATCGTGGGTACTTTGCACGTGTTGTGACGCGATGGCAGAAGGAAAATGCGTGGTCTGTAACGCGCTTGTTTCCCGTCGTCGTCAGCATCGTCGTTAGCGGTGACTATACGGCGCACAATGCCAACGGACAAGCCTCGACGTTAAGGAGCTTCGGCCCTATATAAAAAGGTGCTCCACTAGTGCGTGTGTTCTTAGAAGAAATGTTCGACGATTTAGAAAACGATGGAGGAAGCTGTCCCGATGAAACTTCTGCACACGGAAGCAATGTGTATAGAAAAAATCACAGCATATCCACGGAGTGAATGATGATACCGATGAGTGGGGTGAAGCGTCCGTCATTCCGTCCACGCTTTCATCTGTCCACGCGTCCATCCGTCCATCCATGCGCCCGGCTGTGCATCCGTCCATCCACCCGTCTGCTTGTCCGCCTGTCTGTCCATGCGTCTATCTGTCCCTCTACAGAACACTCCAAGCACCGCCAACTCGCATCTTTTCATCATATATTCATCATATAGAAGTACCGCCATGCAACGGACATTTCAAGGACTAAAGGAGACGTGGCTATTTACTACTACTACTACTACTACTACTACTACTACTACTACTACTACTACTACTACTACTACTACTACTACTACTACTACTACTGATACAACTACTACTACTACTTTTACTACTACTACTACTATTACTACTATCGCAGACGCGTGCACGACCTACGGCTTAAGGAGCTTCGCTCCTAAAAGTGATAAACGATTTAGAGTATACTTGGTGCTCGACTATGGGAGAGCGTAAAGCCTTCGTGTTTAGAAGTGGTGAATGATTTTGAATACTATAGTCACTCTACTATGGGAGAGCTTAAAGCCGTCCCTTGGGCCTCCCACTTTATGAGGCCAAATCGGCAAAAATTTGGCAAACTGCCACAAAAGCCTTCACGTTCACCTATACGACGGGAAACCTATACGGCGATTGTCGTAGTGTGCTGCGAGTAGAGGAGGAAAGGAAGGAAAGTCTACCAGACGCCAGTTTAGTTTGCTATCGTACGCCGGGGGAGAAATAGACGAAAGTATATAGTGAAGATAGAAAAAGTAAGAGCATCTACGAATGGATGCTCTTAATTTAAGATGGATGGCTGGTCTATCTATCTATCTATCTATCTATCTATCTATCTATCTATCTATCTATCTATCTATCTATCTATCTATCTATCTATCTATCTATCTATCTATCTATCTATCTATCTATCTATCTATCTATCTATCTATCTATCTATCTATCTATCTATCTATCTATCTATCTATCTATCTATCTATCTATCTATCTATCTATCTATCTATCTATCTATCTATCTATCTATCTATCTATCTATCTATCTATCTATCTATCTATCTATCTATCTATCTATGAGTGTGCGTGTTCGGCGCTTCCATTTCAGCTGCCGCCTTCGCAGTAGGGCTGCAGATCGCCGACATCGACTTGCTCATCTAGGCAGGCTCGTGTAACCACCACCTACAAAGCGTAGCAGCTCTGATCTCCGCATTAATGCAACGACACGATAGCCGGAATCTGTGCTCAGAATACTCGGAGCCGCCTTGATCGAGACATTGTTTGCGTGCGCTAAGCGGGGCAGCGCGGTTACGTAAGGCGATGCGTAGCGCCGTTTCCGCACTTGTGCGTTTTCCGTCGTCGTGCTTTGCCGACAGCTTATGTCGAAATAGCGGAGAGATATTGTGAACGTACGGGTGAGCCGTTGACGACATCGGGATAGATCGTCTATCGGCATGGAAGCCGAGGCACTGTACGTCAAGTCCCGGTACTGTTGCATGACGTTGATGTTATATAAGGAAATCGGAAAAGTCGTAGGATCTGTTAAGCACTCGCCTCAGATGACCTCAAGACGAAATCCATTTTCATCGCAGTTGTTCGTATTGGTCGAGTAGTATGGTTGCACTGGCGTGGCCGCGGATGTCATACCAGGTCCGTGCCCATCCTGAAACTACTTTTTTTTTTTTGCCATTGCCAGCGACACTCGACCACATCTGCCTGCCTTGCCCCTACTTCAAATTAAGAAAATGCCCCCCCCCCCCCCTTCTGGAAAAAAATATCTGCATACGCACCTGCCGTATCGCACTCCAGAAGCGACATTACAGTCATCGCAGAGCTGATTTCTTGATAGAAGATAGTCTTGAAAACGAAAGAAAACATAGTTTATCCTTTCATTGTAGATTCCTTTCATTGTAGGGATCGGTATAACGCGAAGAGACTCACTCACTGGATTTCGTGCCGACCGGTTGTGCCCCCGCGATCTCCGACGACAGCGCAGCTCTGGGTGTCTGGGCTCCCCATACGCCATCTCCTGCCGCCGACAAGAGCTCTCGCCGAGTGGTGCCCCGTCCTCGGACTCCTGCGACGGTGTCCATCTTTTCTATCTCCTCCTTATTTCCGTCGTTCTCTGTCGTTCGCTGTCTCTGCGCCTCGCTCTCTCCTTCCTCTCACTCTATCAATTTACCTTTAATCCTATCATTTTAATCTCTCCTAACCCCCATCCCTCGTGAGCTACCGTTTGAGGTGTTGCACTCTGATGCAGACAGTTACAGGGCTCCCTTTTCTCTTCTTTTCTCTTTAAGAACACATAACACGGAAGTGGAACGTGCCCTCACTGAAGTAGTTGACTGTTTATTGTGCCGCGATATACGCGGGATTCAAGTGTGCAGGGCCTATCGGGTTCGACAACCATGGCACCGTTTGACGCGGTTGCACCACATTGACGCCTATAGTGGTACTTCACCATGCTGACGGCTAACACCCTAATCATGATTTGACCGTTGTGGAAACTGACGTTATCATACAGTTGGATACAGCGTATCGTGAACCATGCGTAAAAATAGAAAGCACGTAAATGAGTGAATAGTTTCGCCACAAGGGCGAAGCAATTAATGCGATCGCTGCAGATTGAAATGTGACGCCGAAGACCGGCAAGCAGCTGAAAAATGGCCGTGTGCTTCTCAAGCACAAAAGACATGCTGAAAAATACATACACGAGACAAGCGCTAACTAACAAATGTGACGGCTCGACAGTTAAGGCACGCTGCTCAAACACGAAGGACTCACGAAACGAACACACAAGTATACACAGGACTAGTGCGAACTGTCACAGTTGTTACTGCTTAGTGTTTGATCGGTTCGCACTTCCGTAAACGCGCCCCCTATAGCTGGAAAAGGGACCTTCGTGCGCTCTTGTCTATGCCTTGTGAAAGCACAACACGTGTAAACTACCTCCAATAGGAGATAAGCGCGTTCCGACGATCGAACAAGCCTTGTAGGGCAAAGTACAGTATAGGTCGAAGGCGTGCGCTCAAGTGCGACGAGCGAGGCAACTACCTTTAAAGCACACCATTCGTACCCTGCGCCATCTCGCAAGTATTAACGAGAACACGCTGAAGTGCCACCTATCTGAGTAGTGCCGCCGGTTATGGTGTATATGCATAGCTCAGCGTAAGCCCGCTCAACAGCTTTGTGGCCGAGTCGTTTAGTGCTACGGAGGGTGGGCACGCTGAACACCGTACACTTTGTGGCCGAGTCGTTTAGCGCTGTGGAGGATGGAGCCGTGGGTTCGGTTACGGGTGATGGATCTTCTTTTTCGTCAACTTTTTCCTTTGTCATCTGTTAGCGTACATTCCTCAACGTCATATCCGTAACGAAAATACTTCAGTGAAGCCTTGGTGGACCTTGGCATCAAACAGATTCGCGTTAAAATTCAGCCGATAATGTAATATATTGCCTCAGAAAAGTTTTGGTATTTATAGAACAGATTTTGTCGGCCATGCAAGAAGGCACCCTGAACAACTTCTGAAACCAAACTATAGATGACGCAGAATTCGCTACGATGACGAAAGTTGCATGACACATCAGTATCTTTACGAAGGCCAATCTGGTCGACTGTTTTAACATGGTGCCCCCCCCCCCCCCCCAATCTGGGTATTACAGCAAAGCTGACTTCGTCGATGATACAACACAATACCCAGAAGTTCTCTCGACGCTAAGCTGAATTTATCGCAGAGCTGATTTTGTAGGATAATGTAAGTTGCATGCTATACCAGAATTGAGTCCTGACCATCATAACAAATTAGTCGGGTATATAATATGGTATCCTAAAATAACTCTCGTCCTTATGGCAGAAAAGATGTGGGTAATGCATGAAGGTACCTCTCAGAAGTAAAGAAAAAGCTATTGCCATTGCGAAAATACTTTAGTAGGATGATGCAAGCTGCATGGTAGACCAGATGTTAAACCTTCTAGCAGAGTAAATTTAAGCGATGATTTAATATGGTGCTTTCGAACGAAGACCTTCAAAAGCTGGGTCCTACACCACGGCACATTTTCTCGATGATGCCCCATGGTTCTCAGGAGTTCTCGAGAAGTCATCCTGTCAAAGTACACTTGATTTCGTAGGATGATTCGAGTTGCACGAAACACCAGAAATCAGTCCTATTTGGACTGTGATGTAATATGTTGGCCTAGACCGACTTCAGTCTCTGTAGCAGAGCCGATATTGATGATGATGCAACGTCGTAGCCAGAAGAACTCCGGAAGTTAAGCTACTGCTATCGTAACATTCATCTCCCACGATGACGCAAGTTTCCAGGTAAATCAGAAGTTTGTCTTTACAACAAAGCAAAATATAACTATGATGCAACACGGTGCCTCAGAAGAGCTCCAGAAGCTGCGCTCTTTAGTAGAACCATTTTTTTTACGTCATCTGGCATGGCACCAATAAGTTTTACAGAAACTAAATTTATCACAGAAGTGGATTATGCAAGTTGCAGTGTACACCAGAAGTTAGACTTTACAGCAGATCAAATGTGGTCATTGATGTAATATATTGCCTCAGAAGATCTTCAGAAGCTGGCCCTAACAGCAAAGCACATTTGTCAATGATGAAGCATCGTACCCACACGTTTTCCAGAAGTCAAGCTATATTATTTGCCCAAGTGTTGGTGGGATGATAAAGTTGTGTGGTATACCAAAAGTTATTCTTTACAGCAGAACGAATTTGGTCGATGAAGAATAGCAACCCTCCCGAAGATCGTAGGAAGCTGGGCTTTACATTATAAAATAATTTTGTCGGTAAGGTAATATGGTACCGAGAAATGCTCCAGAAGCCAAACTACATTTGTCGCAAAAGTGCTTTTGTGGGATGATTGAAGTTGATGAAACACCAAAGTTCGTTTCGCGCATGAGACATTTGAATGAATATGGTGCTCCAGAAGAACTTTCGGCCTATATAGCACTACATATTTTGTCGATTATGCAACATGGCGCCTAAGCAGCTCATAAAGTGAAACTATAGCTATCATAATGTTGATCTCGCAGGATGACGTAAGGTGATACACCAGAAGTTAGTCTTTATAGCAGAGCAATCTTGGACTATGATGCTACATAGTGCCCCAAATAACTGCAGAAGCAGAGCTTTGTATCAGAACAATATTTGTCGATGATGCAACGTGGTACCCAAAAGGGCTCCAAAAAACAAACTACCTAATCACAGATATGAATTGCTGGGATGAGTCATGCATGCAAGTTGCATGCTACCCAAGAAGTTGGTCTTTATAGCGAAGCAAATCTGGTCGATGCGCTATATGGTTCCCTAGATAAACTTCAGTAGCTGGGCTTTACAGAAAAAAAATATATTGCTGACGATGCAATATCGTACCCATAAGTTCTCCAGAAGTCAAAGTACATTTATCGCAGAATCGATTTCGTTGGATGATGCAAGTTGTGTAGAAACCAGAAGTTAGTCTATACCGAAGAGAAAACCTGGATGATGATGTATTATGGTGCCCCAGAAGAAAGTTGGTCTGTAGAACAGAACCAATTTTGTCGATGATGCAACGTGATACCAAAAATAACTGAATAAGCCAAACCATAGTTATCACAGAAATGATTTCGTGGAATGAATGAAGATAGAAGTTGCATTACTCACGAGAAGATTAGAGTTTATAATGGAGAAAACTTCGTCTATGATGAAATATGGCACCCAAGAAGACGTTCAGACGCTGTGCTTTATACCAAAACACATTTCGTAGATGATGTACTGTGGTATCCATAAGGTCTACAGAGCCGTAGTACATTAAACATAGAACTGTTTTTTTTAGTATGACGGAAATAACAAATTTGGTTTTGCTTTCTTGCACAACATATTTTGATTGATTGATTGATATGTGGGGTTTAACGTCCCAACATATTTTGTCGATGATGCAACATGGTACCAAGAAGTTCTTGAAGAAACCAGATTACATTTACCGAAGAGTTGATTTCGTAGGATGATGCAAGTTGAGTGTTACACCAAATGATAGTTTTTACAGCAGAGCAAATATGCTCGATGACTTAATACGGTGCCCCCAGAACTTCAGTAGCTCGGCTTTCTAACACAACACATTTTCTCTATGATGCAATTGGTAACAAGACGTTCTCCAAAAGGCAAACTACATTTGTTGGTGGCCTGATTTTGTAAATTGATTAAAGTTGCATGGTACACTAGATAGTCGCCTCCATAGCAGAGCTAATTTGTTCGATTATGCATTATGGTATCTTCTAGTATTACAGAAGCCAAACTAAAGTTGTTACCGAGCTAACCTGATATGATGGTTTGTGTTCCATGTTACTTCAGTGTTAGCGCTTACAGCAGAGCTATTGTGGCCGGTGATGTATTATGATACCCTAGAACAATGGCCCCCGTCTTAAGGAGGCTTACGTCGCGCTATGCACGATTTTTATTTTAAAGGCCTGCTCGTGATTAGTTAACAAAACAAACAAAGGACATTAGCTCCAATTCGCAAGGAGGAAACCGGGCGGGGCAATCGCCTGCAAATTATCGAATGCTAGATCCGCCGGCTACCTACAACATCCTTAACCTTAACCTTAACCTCAGAGGAAGGTAGTGAAAAAAGAAATTTTGCCAATGATGGAACATGGTACTTGAGAAGTATTCAGGAAGTGAAACTAAGCTTATCACCGAGCTGACATGGCAGGATGACGTAACTTTATTGTACTCAAAAGTTAGCCTTACAGCAGGTATATGATGAGATATGGTGCCCTGCTAGAGCTTCACAAGCTCGTATTTGTAGCAGAACGTGTTTTGTTAACAGTGAAGAGACACGGTACGCAGACGCACTCCATAGTGCCAAACTACA
Organism: Rhipicephalus microplus; assembly: GCF_013339725.1. Lineage (NCBI taxonomy): Eukaryota > Metazoa > Arthropoda > Arachnida > Ixodida > Ixodidae > Rhipicephalus > Rhipicephalus microplus. The sequence goes on along the minus strand of NC_051175.1, from coordinate 79,670,190 downwards.
GTTGTTGCACAGCTGATATGGAAGGTAGACGCAAATGTATGGTGCACCATAGCAAGACCTACAGCGAAATGAAGTTTGGTCGATGATGTAATATGGAAACCCAGAAGAGCTACGGAAACTGACCTTTGCAGCTGGACGAACTGTCTGTAGGGCAACATGGTACCCAGAAGTACTCCAGAATGCCAAACTGTAGTTATCACAGGGCTGGTTTGGGAAGATGATGCAAGTCCTAACTGGCACCATGGCTAGTCCTACAGCAGAATTATGTCCGTAATGTACTCTGGCACCTCAAAACTTCAGAAACTGGTTTCAACCAGAAAAAAATCTTGGGGCGTGATGCAAAAAGGTACCCAGAAGCGCTACAAAATGCCAAATCGGTTATCGTAGAGATGATTTGAGCAGATGATGCAAGTTGCGTGGTGCACTATAGCAATCCTTAAAGCAGGATAAATTGGTGGATGATGCAATATGGCTTCCCATAACGACTTTGGAAACTGGTCTTTGAAGCAGAAGGACCTTTGTATATGATGATACAGAAGCTGTACCAAGAAGCACTCACTGCGGTTATCGTCAGAGCTGGAGGATGATGCAAGTTACATGGTGCACCATAGCTAGTCGTTTTTGGCAGAATAAATTTGGTTAATGATGTAATATGTCACCCCAGAAGAGTTCCCAGAAACTAGTCTTTGCAGCAGAACAAAGTGTCTATAATGCAACATGATACGCAGAAGTCTCAAGAATGCCAAAGTGCCGTTATTGTAGTGCTGGAGCATGATGCAATTCGCATGGTGCACCAAAGGTAGTCCCTACACAAGAAGAAATTTGGTCGACAATGACATATGGCGCCCGAGAATAACTCCAGGAACTGGTCTTTGAAGGACAAAAAAACTTTGACTATGATGCAGCATGGTACCCAGAAGTACTCTAGAATCCTAAACTGCAGTTATCGTAGAGCTGATGTGGGAGGATGATGCAAGTTGCATGGTGCACCAAAACTAGTGCCTACAGCATAATAAATTTGGTCTACGTGCACCAAAACACGTTTGGAAGCTGCTCTTTGAAGCGAAACTAAATTTGTCTGCAATTAAATATGGTACCCGAAATCACTCCACAAGGTCGAAGTGCAGTTGTCGTAGAGCAGATTTAAGAGGATGATGCAATTTTCATGGTACACACCATAGGTAGTTCCCGCACCATAATAAATCTGGTTGACCATGTAATACCGCGCCCCAGATGCACTTCGGGAACTGGTATTTGAAGCCGAACAATGTTTGTCTATGACACAACATGGCAACCAGAAGAACTTTAGAATGCCGATCTGCAGTGATCGTAGAGTTGACCGGGGAGGTGATGCAAATGGCATAGTACACGTTACAGCGAATATTTTTTTTCGATGATAAAATATACAAGAGTAATGCATGAGCTGGGATTTGTAGCAGGACAGACTTTGCCGTCCATAACGTTGAGCTCCCTTCGCCGCACTTGCTTGGTTCACCTTAAAGGTTACAAAATACTCCAAAGACTAATATCATTATCTCAGCAGGACCAAGGGTATGGGATGGAGACACACCACACCTAGAATCTGTAGTTCACGCAAAAGCCTCTATAGCTGACTGATAAGGTGAAGATTATTAGGGAATTTAGGAATTGAGTTCTTCTTTACCACAGTACTCCTTCTGCCAGTAACATTTCATCATGATGATACGCAGGTACTTGAGTGTCCGTACGTATCATCAACGCTGATTCGGTCGATTATGCAAGTTTCACAGTAGTTGCGAGAGCTAGACTCCCTATGGGAGAACTGTAAAAAAAAAAAAAAAGATCGCTATTTTACCTTCGCAGTGCACACGGATTGATGACAAACCCGGAAAAATCACCTTCGCGCTGCGGCTGGCACGCGAGCGATCCATTGACACGCGGCAACGTACACTGCGACTTGCGTCAGCCATAACCGGCGCGGTTCCGTGCCAAAAAGGACGGAACAAGAAGAGCAGAAAATAAAACCCGACAAACACGTGCGCAGCGCC
>NC_051175.1:79655663-79663163 GCF_013339725.1 Rhipicephalus microplus | reverse complement strand
TTCGACAGAGAACGCCAGTGCAGAGTAGGTGAGTGCCAGCCAGCCAGTGCATACCGCCTGCGACTGGCTGCTTATTTCATTTTTCCATTCTATTTCTTTTCTTTTCTTTTTCTCCTTTAGAAACATCATACATTGCTATAGGATCGCATCCGCCAAAACGTCCACGGCGATGGTAAGTCGGGGTTCTGCGATTCCTGTGCAGATTTTTTACCGTAACGTGGTCACGGAAAACGAAATTGCTGGTCATGCTGCCGGCATGAGCATTCACCATAGGATTTCAGGGGATTTCACGGCCTGTTAAGCCTGAAGAACATGCGGTTAAATTTTCGACAGGAAAATGCTTACAAACCAAGTTCTATCAAAGCGTATTCCCACTTAGAGTACTATATTCAGTAACGTTATGCTCAATCACGAGAGCTCTCCAAAAGGAACGACATAAAAGAAAAAAAAAACATTGGTTCACTCGTGATAAATTGACGTGAGACAAGCAGGTGGAACAGACGGACTGTACCGAAGAAGAAAGATGGCGGCAACAGACATTACACAGCAACTCACTGAAAGATCGACTCAGTGCTGCCAAGCGGACCCACTACGTGACTGGTCGGCCCACATAAGCCCTTGGCTGAGCCTTAGAACCCAGTTGAAAGCTTTACTATACGTTATACCATACCATACCATACCATAGACCATACCATACCATACCATACCATACCATATCATACCATACCATACCGTACCGTACCTAACCACACCGTATTACAAGTATTATGCGTAGATTTATAAAGGTATAGCTTTGATACGTGTTACTACCATATTGAAAAAGATCTGCCTTGGCTTTTTTGGAACTTTGGCAAACGAAGTCATCATCATCATCAGTGTCATCTTTTCATCTAACAATGTGAAATGTGCCTGATGAGTATCATAACGCACGCTTCGGCGTGGTGGTACTCATCACGTGCTGATTGAGATACCTGTAATCATTCCAATCAGCCCTACCGTCGTACCTCAGCCCGCACAGGTGACCACAAGGCTGTCTACTATACCTCTTGCATGCACCACGCCCCAACATTCCCTCCTTTTATCTCACTTGCGCAGCCGTGAGACTACATCGAATGGTGTTCAACGCGAATAAATTAACAAAAGCCATAGAACGTATCTTTGATTTGTCCTATGCCCAAACCTTCTCATAACACCCTCGGAAAGGGGCATTTTGAATTACGGTAAATAAATAAACAAACAAATAAATAAATAAATAAATAAATAAATCAACATTCAGCTAGGAGCACAATTAGTGGCAATTCGTTTCGGTAAACGACGTTAACGTGTCCTCTTTACCGACTGTTCGGAGCGAATGACACACGTGGCCCTGATTTCGACCTTATGATCAGCGATGCCAATCAGATTAATGTGCACTCAAGCATATGTACTCCTCGATATGCTACGATAAGTTGAGCCCCCAGCAGGGCCCTTGCCGCGCGGCCTATTCGCGCGACCCTCAGACGGACAACAAGGCTGATGAAAGCTCGCCGTGCCATTGCCTCTCTCGTTGCGAGTGGTAATAATAACACCTGGTCCGTCAGGAAGTGCGGCGGACGCTTTGGCGGCGCCGTTTCCTGCTCGTCTAGTTTCTCGTGGCGGCGCGACTAAAGTTGCCGGGATCGTGTTGTCTTTCTTGCACGTTCATTCGTCCTTTTCGAGCAGAGAGACCTTAGGTGTAGGCGGAGCCTGCATTGCAGTGAAAGCGTGTCAGCCTCTACGCGTTGACGGTCACAAGAAAAAAGAAGATCAAGGAGAGAGTTGCGTGGAGCAAGGAGAAAACATTCTTTCGCCGAGAACGAGATTACAAGATAAGAAAGAGGAGGAGGGGGGAGGGAATGCAACAAAACGTGTCGAGTCGCCGTCACTGCGAGAGCGTGTCTCAAAGCTGCCAGAAGTCCGAGTTCTGTTTTTCCAGTTATTTATTAATCTTGCTTTCTCGTAATTGCGCGCGTCTGAGCCGAATGAATTAGGCCCGGCGGATGAAAGGGAAATGCAAACTGGCGTTTGACCAAGAAAAGGTAAAGAAAAAATACAAAGAAAGAAAGAAAGAAAGAAGAAAGAAAGAAAGAAAGAAAGAAAGAAAGAAAGAAAGAAAGAAAGAATATAAACTATAGTTGGATATAATATTTAAGGTCGCCAAGTTAGCCTCGTGAGGCTAGTGTGAGACCTGATGAGAACGGCAGACACCTTGTCACTTCATAACTTTTTTCAAATGCGAAGCATTTCTTAGCGAACTTCGGTGACTTTGAGCGTATCTATCTATCTATCTATCTATCTATCTATCTATCTATCTATCTATCTATCTATCTATCTATCTATCTATCTATCTATCTATCTATCTATCTATCTATCTATCTATCTATCTATCTATCTATCTATCTATCTATCTATCTATCTATCTATCTATCTATCTATCTATCTATCTATCTATCTATCTATCTATCTATCTATCTATCTATCTATCTATCTATCTATCTATCTATCTATCTATCTATCTATCTATCTATCTATCTATCTATCTAGCCACCTACGACTTTGGGCTTTCCTGGCCGTTTCGATAATGCTATCGATACCAAACTTGGTATGGCATAACATGACTGTATGAAGAACAACTTATTGGGTATTCATGCAGCGTCTCCAAATATTGTCTGTTTCCCGGTGTACTTTCGAAAATCGTCTGCTCAGTATACCAATGCTTGCTGGGCCATACTTCACTTATTTGTTCTTTACCTGCAGCCAATGTGGTCGGATGACCGTTGAATAATATTATTTATTTATGATTATTGCGACCTAGTTCTTGACCGTGGAACACCATGTACATTCAGTCACTTTATAATAATAATAAAAATAATAACTGCTGAGTGTTTACGCGGGAGAAGCACTACAGGTTATAAGGCGCGCCACCCCGGATTGATTTCGACTACCTAGTGTTCGTTAACGTGTTCCTAAACTACAGTAAACCATAGCCTTAAGCCTGTTCTTATATTTCGTCCTCATTGACATGATACCACCGTGACTGGTAATACTAAGCAGACAGTAGGATTGGGCGTGTTGGTATAACATGATAAAGAGTGCTCAACAGGCGCAAACGACAGGAGGGGATAGAAGAGACGAGACAGAGCGCTGAAGTGCCGACAATTAATTTCTTGTGAAGGTCTTCGCTTTTATACACTTACCAGTTGCACCAGTCTCACGCGAAAGACAATGGTAATGCATAAGTACATCACACCGACAAGCAAAGGAACAACTTTTCTTTATCGGTGAGCGAGACAGAAGGGGTACTACCACAAGCATCTTTCAATGAGCATATATATTTTCTGCCTCTATGATCTCGCATGTGGTGCGATCCCTGCGTGTTGCAACTGTAGTACACTCTGAAAATATTGGCCGGCTCTTTTTTTTCTCTTTTTCAATCTTTCCCTCCCTATATCTTATTCCCCATACCCCATTCCTGTGCTGACCTGTTGAGGTGTCCTTGTAAGGAGAGACAGTTACGGGTCGGCACTTTTCTTTTCTTCTGTTATAACCACTTACATATAGCTACACGTGCTCCAGTGAACAGTCATCCTTGCTTATAATGATCCATGTTGTACATATGTTCCTTCCGCCTCTAATTTATACAACGAACTGTTTGACCAAGGTAATACCTTCCACACGATAACAACAGCTGATGCACCACATTAAGGATACAATCTATAAATTTATTTGCATGTTCTGTAGTGCAACCGAGGGTGGGTCTGGACGGAGGAACGGACAGCTTGCACAGGTGACTCAACTTTTGAGGGGCCGTAAAGACCACCTTCACATGAACTCGCTGTGCCACTTTCATAAGATTGTGCACTATCTTGTGCATATAATTGATGATTGATTGATATGTAGGGTTTAACGTCCCAAAACCACTATATGATTATGAGAGACGCCGTAGTGGAGGGCTCCGGAAATTTCGACCACCTGGGGTTCTTTAACGTGCATCCAAATCTGAGCACACGGGCCTACAACATTTCCGCCTCCATCGGAAATGCCATCTATCTTGTGCATATAGGAAACCATGGCGAAATGTCTAGCTGTGACAGGTTGGCCTACGTTATCGTCCCTTTTAGCCCGAAGTTCACGCAGCAGGCCTTCGGCAACGGAAGCTTGCACGTTGTCGGGGTAACCAGCTGACGTAAGCCTTGAAGATTGCTCAACAAAGCTTTCGGTGATCCTGTGCGCACAGGATTCTCGTAAGGCACTCACGAAGCAAGATTTTGCGATACGTAGCTCGCTTAACTAATTTAGAATGCGCGGAATGAAATGGCAAAACAGGCTTATTTCCACGTGGTTGATACATCCAGCAAGTGCGGCCATTATTCAGGAATAGCTTAAAGTCAAGGAACCTGATTTCACGATTCTCTGAACGTTCATGAGTTAGCTCAAGATATTTGAAACCACTTCGCATCAGGTCTTAAACTGCAAGAGGGTTATTCTTATAAGATGCAACATCTGTGTCCATGAAAATTAAAAAAAAACTCATCTACGCATCTGAAAACGTTCGTCCCATTAGTGTTAGTGAAAACTTCCTAAATGGATCTGTTTAATTTGCCTTGAAACAGGTCACTCACGATGGGAGCGATGCGAGAATCAATACAGATACCGGATTTTTTAAGGTGAGGTTTTCCATCCCATAGGATGTACGTCGACTGAAGGTAAAACCTAAGAATCTGTAAAAACCCACTGGCGCTGACGCCAGACTGAGTCTGGAATTTCGAGGCGCCAAACTCTTCTATTCTCCAATGCATTGTAACAATGATTCATGTGGAATAGAATAATACAGGTCCTTGACGCCTACAGAGAAAACGAAGAGACTCTTATTCCAACGCGACGAAATAAAATACTGGACTTTACATGAAGTTTTTACCAGGAACGGATCGTTCACTTCTGGACATTTCAAGGTTTCTGCAGGTAGAGCGCAACACATTTTTGCCAGGTGCCATTTTCGGATAATATTAGCCTAAAATGCGTGTCGACCTTATGCGTTTTCGCGCGGAAGAAGGCTTCAAGGAAACATTCCTTGGCATCTGACATGTTCTTATGGACACAAGATTTAACTTAGCAGGCTCTTAGCTTTGCTTCTGACCTTTTTCACCGACACTTCAGCATGACAGTCAAAATGGGCCAAAACCGTGCGAGAAGCTTTTTTTTCCCGGTACCTTTTAAGGGTTATTACGGTGAAGCCGCCCTCTTTGTCAGCAGGTAACACACGTAATGATTGCTCCTTCATAATGTATACTACGCATTTTACGGGAACAGTCGAAAGGCTTGCCTTACACCGACTTAGGACATCTAAACCGTCCGCTATGCAGCGGTCTTGCTTTTCTGGTGGAGCACGCCGAGAGACTTGTGGTATACGGTAGCCAAAAGGTCGTACGGGGAACGCTTATGCTCCACCGCGAACTTTGGTCCCAACGAAAGCACTTTAGAGAGATGCTGGGGCAAGTCCAAGTCTTCCTGATTGTAGATCGGCCATTTCGGTGGTTGCTTTCTCGTGGCCGCTAGGTTGCGGAGCTGCAGGAGCTGAGTCTTCCAGGGAAACTCGGTTGACATAGAAATATGCCGCCAAAGTCCTCGCAGATTCTTCGCAACGTTAACAGGTCTGCTGGAGATCTGTACGTGAGCACATAAGTACTCATTGTAGAGCCGTACTTGTCTTTGCAACTCCGCCCTCAAGATCTTGTAGATCCTTCACCTGTGTCCTTGTGACGGCGTAAACCCACCGAAATGGCGACGAACTTCTTCTGGAAGCACTTTTTTCTTGATGAAGAAAGAGAGAGCGCGCACTCGGCAAGTGGTAACTGCGATCATGTTGACGACAACATGAGCCTGGAGCGAAAAAGTCAGGAAAGGGCCCGTTGTATTAGAAATGAAACTTAAGAGACAGTAGGATTGGGCGTGTTGGTATAACATGATAAAGAGCGCTTAACTGCATCAAGAAAAAAGTGCTTTTGCTGCCTGCACTGTTTTGTCACGCAGTCGCGCCCGTTCTGCCTAGTCTCACTGTCATGCGCGATAAACTTATTTCACTTTGTTTTGCTGCGTTTGTGACTGCGCAAAGAGAGGCAGCAGCGTTTAGTCAAAATGGGCTGAACGCCGAAAGTTTCAGCATGGCCATTCCACGTGTTTGATGAGCAGAATATCAAGTGACGAGGAGACAGCGCTTGTTGTGAAGGCGAGAAACCACTGCCTCGCCTTTGAACTTTTATGGGCTCTCGAAGCAACGGGAATAGCGTATCCTACCCAAGAAACGCAAACTTTGCGTATAATATTCCAAAACTGCCGATTTACTTTAATGCGTACGCATATACACGTGAAAGCAAAGGTGAAAAAGGATGATGAGCGCGTCACCATTCGTTGTCAGCCACCTGTGAAAGTCAACTCAGGTATCGGTACATGCAATGTCGTTGCAACGTAGATATTTGCACAATTCAATAGCTCGTCCGCGATTGCAATGCGTAAGCAATCTTACACCAGAAAAAAAATGAACAAGAAAAAAAGTTTGAGGCCGATATCGCTCACGAGCCCACACTTAACGCGCACACATGTGTGGGAGTTACATTTATCGAAAAAGACTTGCTTTATTTCTTTTTTTGCACAAACACTGCACACAGTGTTTGCATTGCAGACTTCCTTCAATGACATAGCAATTGAATGACTGAATTGTTCATAACTCGGACTCGGGAATAATCGCACACACGTATCAAGCCTCAAGTTTTCTTGTAATTGTCGATGGCTTTCTCGTCGCAGAAAGCATTGACACCGGCCGGCATGAGCAGTATATTTTACTGGTAGAGGAAATAGCCAGGGTTTTATTTTGTACGTATGCATGTGCGCAAATTTGCATATTGTACATTATACAAAACAGAAAAGTTTCGGGAAAGGGCGACCAATGTTTTTTTGGCTTCTGTGATATTCGTCTCCGATGAAGCCGATGAGGTCGAGGGTTTCATTCACCACGTTCACCACTACACCTTCAACTCGTTTATTGTTTAATCAATCAATCAATCAATCAATCAATCAATCAATCAATCAATCAATCAATCAATCATTCAATCAATCATTCAATCAATCAATCATTCAATCGCTCAAAGTGTATCTTACCTCCGCGCTCTAGACTTGCATTTCTATATCCTGTTCATTTCTCAAGTTGCTTTTTTCTCCGGCAGGCGGTTACTTTTAGCATTGATGTACTGTGAAACCGGTTTCTCGACAGATTGTTCTTCAAGCGCTTACGTCACACAATCAGCAGGGTTGCAACGCAGCACAGTGTTTGCCAGAAGTACACAAAACTCGAATATCGCCTGCAATGTCGATTTCGTCTGCTCGTTCCGCATCGAGCAGACGGCACAGTAAACACTTGCGCGCAGACGACGTCTTGTGCGCAACGTCTTCTTGACGTCTCAGATGTGACGCCCTGTCGGCGACGCG